>VZUA01024849.1:29342-42989 GCA_013401035.1 Horornis vulcanius | reverse complement strand
ACAATATTGTTTTGAAACAAGGAAAACCTTGAAAAGTTTCCCTTGGGAAATGCTAACAATTCTCAAGCTCAGAAATATCAGGCCCACACCTTACCATACATAATGTTCTACTTCTACACTTTACACCACTTCTATCATGACTCTACATAGAAATCCTTTTAGTCACATAAACATTGAAATAATTTTTGTGATGGATTTGAGATTGTTTTTTCCAGTTAAAATTTCCACGTGAAGAAACAGTACAGGAATTGACCGTGAGGAGAACTATGGCTATGTGCAATTTGAAAGGGCTGTGCAACTACACCTGTCCTTTGAGAGCAGGCTCGCTTTAAAAAGTGAGTAGCCTCTTTGGGAAAGATCCAGTTATGTAATCTCTGAATAACTCCTACAAACAATGGTGAGTGCAAAGGTTATCATTCTTAGGTGTGCATGAGATACCCAAATATACAAGATACTTCACAAATACTTATGGGAAATGCTATAGAGCCAATTGAAGGGTTTATCTCAAGGGTGAATTAAGATTTCTTGTTCGGATATGGAGCAACAGCCATTTTTACCACCCATCAATATCACTGCAGCCCAACCAAGCCCATGGACTTGCAGGTTGGAAAGGAAAAGGCTGTTGCAGGTTTCAATTTACATAAATTTGGGTTGCTTACTCCCAAGTTTCTCTTCCCAGTTTAATGTCGTTCAGTAATATATATGGAGTGAGAAAATTGTTTTTTACATTCCTGATGTGCTTCTTGGTGGTCTAAACCATGCATATTTGAGAATATAAAATATAATGCTCCACAGAACAGGTTATGCAAACACAATGCCCATGTACACAACCTCAGCTGTACACAGCTATCATTTAAATCCATCTCTATGAAGGAAGGAAATGTGCAAAACCCCACTGGGAACAAAAGTATGGTATGGATGGCCTGCATATTTACTGGTCACAAAGGCAGGTTTCAGAAACTGAAATCCTCTGCTACATAGAAATATATTTCAGAAATATTCTAGTGTTTATAAACTTCTCAGTATGTAGTAGTCTAAGATATCAGATAAAAAGATAATTTATGGACATCACGTTAAGCCCCTGTTTGGAATTATAGTTTACAATCAGAACATGCAGTCCTGCATCAACTGGAGTATGAAAAAGCAATTTTCTTTAAACAGGTTTTTTTTTTAATTTATTTTAACACTCAGTTTATTTGGCACACAGATCACATGTTCATTCATTCCATTAATCATCAAGTGTGTGCTGGCTAAAGATTAACACCATCTCATGCTGACATTTGATTGCATTCAGTTGATAGTTACTCTTCATCATGTTGCATTTGCAGGAAGCAATCAAGGAAACAAATCTAAAAACTACCATTTGCATATCTAAAATATATTGGAAGCAAGGCCAAAACTGTTTAGGTTTCCCATTTAACTCCAGAAGCCCTGAAAGCTACGTATGGATTTGAAACTTTAATGACACTCCTGATTTACTTTACTGCATTGGCTGGGTAGAGAAACTACATTTAAGTATTAAGAGGAAGGATAGTGATTTCTGCCCATCACTGTTGGGTATAAGGATACACTTTCCATGAAAGTCACATTATTCTGAAAAAAGTTTGGGAATCCCTTCCTCCAAAAGTTAAAAATCAGAAATTAATAGACTCAAACCATGATGGCAGCATATTCAACTATTTCAATAACACTTGCCCATGCAGCAACAATGCCAAATATGAAAATGTGGCTACATTCCATATGCAAGCCCCAAGGAAATGTATTCTTAGGGGACCCTCTCAGCTGCATTTGCATTGTAAATACATTTGCAAACTGAATTCCAGGCCAAAGCGCCATTGTTCCAGCTTCCACAAGACATCACTAACAGTGTTGAATTTACTCATTGTGCCAATCCATTCATTTACCCAGAAAACAAATACAACCATTCTGAGTGGGGTTCTCATGAGTAAGTGATTGAAAAATCAATGTGACTTGTTCTCTTAAGTCAATTACGACCAGATATTAATGGTATTTATGTGTCTGGAGATCAAGACAGACACCTGATGCAGCTTTCTTAACACTTACCTCCCACTGAAATCTTATCCTCTTACCTTGCTTATATGAGCTATTGAAAAGTTTAATTAATGAGTGATTGAAATGCTTGTATAGTGTTTTGTGATCCTTAGAAGAGATGCATATAGCCCAAAAGCATTTTTATTCGGTCCTATAGAATGATAAATCAAGGACTTAGGAATGCTGGTGATTATCAGGAAATGAAATAGAGCCTGGTAATGCTTTTCCTGCAAGCACTGCACGAGTATTATCTCCTCCATTCTCCTTTCTAAAGGCATAAGCACTGTAAATAATATTTTTGGACAAGCAGTAAAGGAAACACTACTTGGATTTCTTCAGATATTTCATTTCAACTCCTATGCTGCCCATTAGGTTGGATTCTAATAGTCACATGAAATTCTGCAAAGAATCAGTGAATAAAACTATTAAAGGTAATTATAATATGGAAGCATGACAAGTTAGAATGTAGTCCATGCAATTAGACTTACTGTCATGAAGAGATAGCCACAGTTTTGAATGCATGGCTGAAGAATCCAATCCAAAATACCAAAATGCTTAATGATGATATGTGGACTCTGCAGCCACACATTACAAAAATATGTCAGTTGGAGGCAATTTCATGTCTTGTGAAAAGATACAGGGAAGATAAAACCAGCTTAAGGCTGGAGTTTTACTCCCTGATGCACCCTATGTTAAAAGTCTTTAAATAAAATGGTTGTCGTAAATTTGAAAGGTTCCAATGATTTAAAATAGTAACAAATATTGAAGGCTGAAAAAACCAGTATTTTTTAAATGTGTATCAGAACAGGATTTATCTTCTCCTTTGTTGGTTTTCAAAAAACATTTTAAATTGCAGGTAAAATTTCCATGCCCATCTAAGAAAACGTGTCAATTTGTAGACTGCCTTAAAATTTGTACTGTCTGTTTCAGTGCACAATGTCTCCTCAGGACAAGACAGGTAACTGGCCTGCTGAGGGACAGAACGTTCTCCTTTCCATCTTTGATAAATACATTGATACAGTCCTTCTCCAATACATAAACATTCCATAGGGACTCCTTGTGAAACTGCAGCTCTGTTAAGGGATTTTGGATATTTTTAGACTACTGCCTCTTAATGTTGGAATGACACATGACATTACCAAGGCAGTTTGAAAGCAAAAAAGAAGTTATCTGGCCTTCATGATAATATAAAGCCAAGTGTGCAGTAATGGAATCAATTTTTTTTTTTTTACCATGTAGGAAATCATTTTACACTATTTACAATCTCATTTGCCCAAATTTTACTTTGTGTAGTATTTTATCAAATGCCTGAAAGACTTGCCAGTTTTGCAAGATCCAATTCCATATATCATAAGACAAGTTTTGTAGGTAGTTTTGATTTGTCTACAAAGAACACATCTGGGATTTTTACCCAAGTTCTGAAACCACCGATCAACTACTATCAGCTTTTTGAAAGAACGTATCACTTACCTACCAAAACATGAATAATTTACAAAATATAAAAAATAAATCCAAATGGACTGTAAAACTTGTTTTATAGTCCTTATAAGGTGATTTTCTCCATGACAAAGTTTTGAAAAGATGCTTGAAATTATACTGCCACCTGCTGTTTCTGACAAAAAGCAGGAGCCAGGTCTGGTTGGCTATATTAAAAATTCTGCAAGTATAAAGGAAATCTTTTAATTTAGGGAATCCATTGTGAAGCAGGGTATAAAATCTCACTTCTTTTATCACCCATCTTGTACGTTCACAGGACTTCATAAGCAGCACACTGTTGAGAAAAACTCCAGGCTTTCTTTTTTATTCTTCCCTTGTTCTAGTCCCTAAATGAATGTTTCAAAGACTTCTTAGCTGATGTATAGATAAGTACCAAACAATAAGCTGCAAAGCAATATTTTGGGGGGGAGAAAGTCATAATTTTGTCTGATGAGTGGTAATTTTATAGAAAAACAAGCAAAGCAGAGATTTTGTGCACACAATAAACTCCACCTCAGCTATTTTTCTATTATTGCTTAGTTTCCTGTGCAACCTCACAAGGGCAGCACTTCTCTTACCGTCAGCTGGAGAACACACTGGAGGATCTGCCCCTTTATCTACGGTCCCTTTGGCAAGACAAAATCACCACATCTAGAAGCAACACTATTCCAGACAGATCTTGAGGTCTTAACCTCCTTTGAAATAATGGAATTCAGTAACCATTCGGCCTTAAGCATAAGCCATCCTGAATAGTAAAATAACGGGCTCTGAAGCATTTTATTGAATCTGACTATATTCTTTAACACAACCAAATCCTCCTTTGCAAAACGTAGATTCATTTAATTCGCAGCTTTACGGGTCCCATTATTCCAGAAGGTGTTACCCACACAACAGTGTTCAAACTATAGCTCCTGAAACGCTTCTCGACCATCACAAAAGACCCAGGAACACGCACCAGCAGCCGGAGCGCGGTCTGGGAAACCAGAATCGCCAGTGGCGATAGCCAAGAACCGGATCGCCCAGTGCAGCAGGAGCGTGATGCAGAAACCGCTCCGGCAGCGCAGCACGGCTGGTCCCGCCGAGACACGGCAGCCGGCACGGACAGGACGGCTCCTACCGGGACACGGCTGCGCTGGCTCGCTGGGGAACTCTCTGCCCTTCGCTCCCGCCCAGCCCCGGCCCTGGGCACTGTCTCGGCTCCTCCCTGCTCGGCTACCCCGGCTCTCCCTGCTCAGCTTTCTCGCCGCTCTCTCCGGACGGGACTGCGCGGCACACAGTGCAGGGACACCCTCTCGCCCCTCTCCTACCTCTTCCGCATTGCCCAAACCACACCAGAAAACAGATAGACAGACAGACAGAATGAAAATACGAGCGAGCCGCCGCCGCCCTCCCCTCTTCTGCTTTCCCCTCCTTCCTCCGCAGCTGCTCGAGGCCGGGGATAATCGCCCAGCAATTGCTTCGCGAGCCGAGTCTTGCACCCTCGGCGGAGCTGCAAGACCCCATCCCCCGGGACGAGGGTGTGTGACACTCCATCCCTCCGGGACGAGCGGGTGCGAGATCCCATCCCCAGCGTTCCGAGCCCAGGGGGATGTGCGGGACTCCATCGGGAGCGCCCATCCCAGCGCCACGGGCCCATCCCGGCGCTCCCGGCCGCGCCGCCCCGCAGTGCTGCGGGTGCCCATTGGTGGAGGCCTCCCCGCAGGCAGCCAATCGGCGCGCGGCTCCTTCAGCGGGGGGCGGAGCTGAGGGCGGGCAATGCGCGGGGCTCTGCGCGACTCTGCGGCCGGTGGCAGCGCCATGGAGCTCAGTTGAGGGCGAGCTGCGAGCTGCGAGCTGCGGCGCCGGGCGAGCAGCAGGGCGCGCTCCCCGCGGGACGCGGCTGTTCGGAACGCGTCGGTCCCGCGGAACGCGTCAGGGCGCGCATTGCCGCGCGGCCGAGAGAGCGGGAGCGATCTGCGGGACACAGCGCGGGGTTAGCGATCCTTCCCGTGAGAGGGCTCTGGACGGGCTCTGGGAAGCGGTGGAGAGGGTGGGATGCCTGGGACAGCGCGGTCCGAGGGCAGCGCGCGCCCTCCGCGTCCCCCGGTCCCCGCCGGCTGCGGCACAAAGCGGGACGCTGCCGGGCGGCCGCTCCGCTTACTGAAGTGCCCCTTTCTAAGGTGCCCCTTAAAAAGTTGCTCGAACTGTGCTGGGTGCTTTCATTGTTAACAATTTTATAATGAAATATGAAGACAAAGTGTTATTTGGAGAGCTTATCGTCATGTTGGATTTTCCCAGCGCACGGAAGAAAGGCAGTTGGGTACTTAACACTGCCACGTTTTTCTTTTCTCGTAAACGCTTATAACAGCGCTTGTTCCACTTGTAAAGGCGAATTGTGCCTGGAAGCACAACAGAAGGCTGTTTCCAGAATACAGCCCCGCTTTGTGAACAGCGCTGGCGTTCCGGGAGACTTGGTTAGCGATTTGTGTAGCACCCAGTTTATATTGTTGGATTATTAAATTGTTGAGGCGTATTGCTCTGTATTACGATATTGAGTGGCGTCTTTAAAGATCTACTTTGCCTCATGCCAATCCTGTTTCTTCAGTAGAAAGAAGTAGAGTTTTTTCAATAGAACTATACCCTCTTCAAGACATGTTGATTTCTTTGCTTTAAGTAACTTCTCAAAACAGAGCTTGGGATGGACCATCCGGAGCAACAGCAAGTACTGTGTTACAATTAATTACAATTGTTCTTGTTATTAACGTAACAATCTTATCGTTATCAGATTACTTAATATTTCGGATTCCCTCTCTCTCTCTCCTCTCTCTATCCCTCTCGTTTTGCAGCGATGGACTGAAGCTCAAAACTGAAGTGCTGGATGGAAAGCCTAGGCTAATTTTAGCTTCTTCTGGTATTTTTTAAATTATTTATCTCAAGTAATCTTTAAAGCTTCTTGAAGTTAAACCTAATATCCAAAAGATATAAAGCCCAGCTTTCCTGAAATATTTTTCAGATTAGGAAAATGTTTGTTCATTACTATTTACAAGTTCTCTCTCACCAGCTCGATTTGAAAGAGTAGGTTGATAATGAACTCAATAGTCTGTGCACTAGGGAACAGCTGGCAAATAGCTTGCACTGCTTAGTTTGTCATTAAAATAAAAAGTTAAGTGCTATTGTGTATCAACTGGCATAACTTGATAATTTCTGTAACTTTATAGCGCATTACTTGCCAGGATAAAAGAGGTTTAATAACTGCTTAATTTACACAGCATGATATCATTACAATCACATGTTTAAAGTAGATCCAGTGTTTGCGATTAACATTTTTAATTTTCAATGAGCAGTTTATTTAGGCCAAATCTCACTACTACCATCTGAGATATACTGGAAAAAAAACTATGTTGGTAATTAAGTGTTAATAAATTCTATTTCAGTGATTTGTCAGACATGTATTTCTGTACAACTGTACTTTTTCTAACTGTTTTACACGGTCAGGATACAGAAATTCTCCATTAACTTCTGTTTAAATTATATTTCATTTTCTGCATTTACCAGGCAGCTGCCTAATGAGACAGGTAGTGTTTTGAGCCAGGAAGGAATTCCAGTGCACTTTACAACCATCCTTAGCATCTTTGGCTGGGTAGGGGCAGTCTGTGTTCCAGAGTGCTCCAAGATAAAGCCTTGTCTTGGACTATGAACCAGCCTTGAATAAGCAGTCTTCTCCAGATTTAACTTGTTTATACATTGATATAAAAACAGCATTTCCTTGAATTCAGTGCTATCAAAAATTGCATCAAATGGTATTTGTTCTGAATTTTGGTTTCTGCACTCAAAAACACTGCTCTCATTCTTAGGGGCTAAAGTAGGATTATTCTGCAGTAGCTTAAACTGCTGCTGGATATAGTTTTTCTCTCTTACACAGGAAAAAAGCCCCAAAGAAAATAGCTATGTGTACAGGATTTCATGAGTACCACATTCCCTCTATTAATATTAAAACATCCTTTATTCATAAGTATTATATTGAACATGGTACTTATTTTTGAGATTACTACACCTCTATGCATCCTGTAGGATGTGAGTTAAAAGACTGAAGAGTAATTCAGGACACAGTGTGTGGGAGTGATGGAGACAAACATCATGGAACCAATGAAGGCATTACCACAGGGCTCTCTGAGAAACAATGAATAGCAAGGGAAGGTCAGACTGTCAGAATAATTTGATTAGANTTTTTTTTTTTTTTTTTACACAAAATAGTTACTGAAATATATAATTTTTTTCCAACATTCTTTGGAAGGTTGCATAATGAAATAAGTAAAAAAAAAAAAAGTAAAATAATCAGGGCAGATGGTGTGGGAGAAGTACTTTTCCCCTGATTTGCAAAAATCAGATGAATATAATGTTTTAGTAATTTCTCGAGATTGTTTTTCAGGAGCAAGTTGTTATTAAATACTTCTTTCATGTTTGTCTTTGTTTCCCAAAAGGTAAATCAAAGCCTGCCATGAAGGTAAGTGTAAAATTTTTAGAACACACAAATTCATTACTGGTTAGCAGAAAATTTGAGAAATTGAACTGTTTAAATACTTGTAATCAATTATATTTATGAAGGAGAAATATGTGTTTATGAGTCCCTCATAACTTGAGATATTCTGTTATTTCTTAGGTTTATAATAGCTGTTTAAAAGGATGAATTCAGAATTTTTTGACTATTTTTACATTTTCAAAATGCTTTTATTTCCTTGGCCAAGAAGTTAGAGCAGCAGAGGGAATCATATAAATCAGATCTTTCAAAGACCTTAAAGGAATTCTGGCAAAATAGAGCTCTGAAGTGTGCTTAATTTCAGGTTTGGTCGTACAGGTTGTCTCTGAGTAAACTCAAATGCGATGGGTTTGGGAAGGAGAAAAAGCAGAAAAAGGTCCCAGTACACAGGAAATAATTCCAAGTGTGCACCAAGGATTGTGGAAAGGATAAATCTTTAGTTCAGAGTGGAAAAATCAAAATTGAAATACTGCTGGCTGCATGGTGAAAACATGTACATTTGGAATCAGGCTTCAGAAACACCGAAGTAAAGCAGAATTAATGCTTCTTAATTCTTTTAAATTACATCCTACCTAAAGTTATTATTTATACTTCATTTTGAAATACTCAAATTCAGGTGCTGTGTCCTTTGGAAAGTATTCCTGGTACTCATGGAGATATTTCATTAGCTTATACAGAGTTTCTACTGATGGAACAGAAAAGAAAAATTACTCTTATTTTCCTTTTTGCTTCAATCTTGTTTTCATTTGTTGCAAATACAGTTTTTTTCCCTTCTTTAATCGATGGTGAAATCTTTTTGCTTTAACAGATGGGTAATAAAGCTAGAGCACCTAAACAGGCATTGAGAATGAAGCACACTGGGCTCATCTTGAGGCCAACACAAAATGCTTGTATCAAGCAGGAATATTTAACAAAACCAAGGAGTGAATCAAGCTTATCAATGACAAAAGGTGAAAAAGAAAAGGTGCAAGTTAATAAACACTCTTCACATCAAGCCACAACTAAAAGTTACTCTTTGGTTTTCCAAAGAGATGAGACAAACAGATATCCTGATTCAGAGGATCCTAGTATTGTGAAAAAAACTAAACACAAACCTCAAGCCCCACATGTATCTGCTGAAGACTTAAAAAGTTTGGTGTGTTTAACACAAGCACAACTTCAACAGATTTTGAGGATTGTTAAAGAAGGAAGAAGCATCTCTGAGACTCATAATGAAAAGCAAGAGGAAATGGGTAAGGTACCCGCCATTGGATGCATTTGTTTCATGGAAACAGAGCAAAATGTGAAAGCTTAACTTTGAGTCAATAATTTAAGTTTATTTGCACATTGTAGAGATGTTACACTTATACTGGATGGTCTTAGGCCAGATACCACTTGCCATTATGGATGTGACATTGTTACTGTGAGGAACCAAGCATTTTGGAATTACAACAGTAAAAAGTATTGTTTGATAGATTTCCAGTATTCTGAAGAGCAAACCAGCAAGAAATGTAGTCACTGTTTCATGTAATATAAGAACCATTTTACACTGGGGGGAATAACATAGAACTGCACTGCCCAAAGAGAAGGGCCCTTCTGGTTTGTGAAGACTTCAGGTCTTCCTCTGTGTCTCAAGAACAGTTCTGCCATTTTCCTGTGGCCAAAGATTTTGCCTAACTGGACTATTAGTGCTGAATAATATTTTTCTTTTCCCCTCCCCAGTTCTTCTACTCAGAAGTGTAGAAGAGCTGGTTTTTACCTTCCTTTATTGCATCATTCCTCCTGTTGGTAGATCTGTGGAGGGGGTCAGCTTTTGCACCAAGAATAAGGTATCTGCAATTAATTAGAGTCCCAAACTCTGAGCCCTTAGCCAAGAATAAGTGACAACTAAGTCTAACATTTTAAAAATCCCCTGTGAAGGTCTAACTTATGTGCCTTAACTATATAAACAGGGCTGAAAACGCTTTTGTTAAATTGCGGGGAATCTGCAGGTTTCTGCTGCTCTCAAAGTACTTAAAGCTGAAGAAAGTTTAGTGGTTTTATGTACATTTATACATATTTATGTTCTACCACAGCTACTAATGAGGCATCAGAGCAAAATGTTATAGCATCACTCCAAGAAGATTGTGAAGTTCCAGATGAAGCAAACTCTGATTCAGGCGGGAAACAAGAAGCACATCCACAGCCAGCACAGAAANTGTCTCCAATAAAGTTTCATATCATATGTTCTTAATAACATTAGTAATTAAAAAGTTATCTGTAAAATTTAACGGATCAACTTCCTGGATAAAAATCTAAAAAAACCCTTCTTCCTTTTCTCTAGAAAGGATTTATGGAAACCTGCTGACTTGTTTAGTACCTTGGGTGAAAGAGAAGGGAAGAAAGCCTTATTGGAATTTAAAAAGACCCAATGGAAGAAGGAATTAGGTATTTACGATGTATAAAATACATTTTTGATCAATTTTTATTATACTCAGGATGCCAAGAAAATTGATATTCCTTATGCTCTTTTAAATTTACTTATATCAGTACAGTTGCTACAAATTGAAAAGTAAATAATAAGTTTCCAAGACAGATTAAGATTATTGAATTTCAAAAGTTTATGCCAAGATTATAAATTCTTGCAAGAAACACTTCTTTGCCAATTAAATATTATCTCAAATGTATTGTTATGCTTTGTATTTTAGGTGCTTCTTGTCTGCAGTTTTATCACAATATGATAGTAGCTGACAGCCATTGTCATTAAAAAATCCATTTGTTTTGTGGCGAGAACAACATCACCCCAGTCTACAAGCATGACTGAGTGTATGAAATTGCTGTTTGAACTTGAGAGAGTTTTCAGTCCAGCCCCATCACCAATCAAGGGGAAACTCTGGAGGAAACTTTTTAACTGTTTAATAGAGTAGTGAATTCTCTCTGGCAAATTTAGCTTTTTATGATTCACATGAGGAATGCTGTGTTTTGTTTTGAACTTGGATTTAGACCATTTGGTTTCAAGATTTAATTCTGCATTGTCAGTAGCTTCCATTATAGCTCCAGCTTTAATAATATTAATGTAGTTCAAGACTGGTGTAACAAAATGGAGAAAGTTCATATACTTGGTTATTTGTTAGTTTTCCCTGGAAATTGTTACTCCAGTGTTTAGTCTTCTCAGAGAGACTCCCCTGTTACTTCTGCATCCCTGGGCAGACACTCTTAAGAGCAAGGTCATGACTAATTGGTCAGACCGATTGGTTCCATTTCACAGTCCAAGTGACAGGGGAGACATGCATTGCTGTCTTTTTCTTATTTAATTGCTAAATGTTTGCAATGGGAACTCTTACTAGAGTTTGGTTTTGTTTGTTTAAGATGAACAGGTAGCACTGAAGAAGAAACTGAAAGAAACTTTGGAGGGAGAGGTGGGTTGTTTCTGGGCAAAACTTGGCAGTAATAAAACCCATAAAATGGAAACACCTGACTCAGACCAGGTAAGGCTGTCAATAAATACAAGAGCACAGTTTTCACAGCACTGTTGCAGAACAGTTTAATTTCTAATTCATAGAAGATTTTATTTTCAGTACAAATCCTGTAGAATCCAACACTGGTGGTGCTTTAAGCCCACTCAGGGCTGCAGCTCTCTGATCCACATGTACTTGTTGCTCCAGTTTGTAACGTCTCAGCTTAAGATCTTTATAGCAAGAACAACCCATTCCTGTCCCTCCATTTGGATTCCTGACTAAAAAGTATAAATGTTTTCTTGTTCTGTTTGGGGGAATAGTCTCAAATGTAATTCCTGGCTATATAATTATACACATTGTTCATATGCTCTCACATGTATTTGATTGCTTACATAATGAGCATAGCCAATATGACTTCTAGCTTTTTAAAAAGCTGTCATTCTGAACACACTGTGTTATATAAATACATTATATTCACAAGAGACTTCTCCAGTGAAATTCATGCTGTTAAACAGAACTTAGGGTTGTATCTGCCATCATTTCTTACAGCAAAAGCAAATTGCACTTTTTTGTGGCACATGTAGCATTCCTAGCAAAGTTTTGACTCTGTCCCATAAGAATTTGTTTCAGTCTACATAATTGATAAAGAGTGGATAAAAGATGCTTAGTTACAAATTTGGGCTGAGGTTTTNCCCAAGGTAGCAGGTTCTAAAATGCCATTCATTTTAACAGAAAACATTGCTATATTCACAGTATGAGCAGATTTTAGGTTACTTGGTATAACGTGACATATGAGAATATGTAATTCTTGGTCACATTAAAGGAGTCAGAAAACAGGTTTTTACAGCAAAAGCTTTCCATCATGGGTTCCCTTTGCAGGACAAGGATAACCTCTGACTTCCATATGGTGCTGGATTCTCAGAGGATGAAAGTGAGCAATGGTAAATCACCCCAGATGAGTATCTCCTCCTCAACATAATAAGCAGTTTATGTATCCGGCTGCAAAAGTGTTCTAGGAAGTTGCCAAACAGGAAGAAGATCCTTGCCTGGAGTAATCTGCAAGCTAAAGGCTGGATCCTACCAAAGCATCTGGGCTGAGGTTTTGATGAACACCAGCTTCTAGAAGTATAATTTTGTTAAACAAAACAGGTGAATCAAATAAGTCTTAAAATGGTCCCTTTATTTACAGACAGTGTTTCCAGCTGACTCAGTTCATGGCGCTGGGGCTAACTCTGCCTGTACAGCTGCTTTAGCCACAGAGGCTGATGGAGTTGCACTGAATATTCCAAGAACTCCAGCTGGGCAGTCTTCTGATTTCAGTTCTTCTTACTTTCCACCTGGCAGTTGTACAGCATTGGTTTTCAGGGTAAGATCTTAAATTGCATGCTTGTTTGTTTTTTTTTTTTTACTTATTTATTAACAGCAAATGTTTGTCTCAAGAAGTTCTTTTAAACCAGAAGAATTCCTTAGACCTTTTTGCTGTGTATAAATGACTTTGTCTGAATGAATGTTTACCAAAATATCAGTGCTTTGAAGACAGCACTTCTTTCAAGGCTGATGTGTAAAACTACTAGAGCTGTGACATGCAGTATTAATTAGTTTTTAAGTGTGTGTTGAAGAAATAGAGAAGTGGGAACCTATATAAAATAAAAGACGTTGATGGCAGAAGGTTCAAGAAGTAGGTCTTGCTGGTAGGCAGTGATTGAAGTGAGTTTTTTGTCAGATGGCATTGGATGTCCCCAGTGCCACTGAAGCTTGTTAAATAATACAGAGGTCTGTTAAGAAGCAGAAACAGAAGAATGAAGATGGTAGCTCCTTAATTTGAGGTAGGTCACTGTTAATTAGATTGTGGTGCTGAGTCTACCTGGAACACAGACTTAGCAGTGAACCATAGGCAGAAAAAGGGATTTCTGTTCATGATACAAGTAAGTAGGGTTTTCTGTAGTGAGAGGCTGATGGTTCAAGTTAGTAATAATCAGAATTCATCTTTCTATTAGTAGTCAGACACTTGCTACAGTTACAAACTTACATCCTTTTTTTGTACTAGAGAAAGGCCCAGTTTTGCTCACCAACCGAATGCAGAGCTTTCTGCCAAGTCTTTATTATGTGGTGTTATAAATGAAAAGCCAATTTAATCAATAAAGGAATTTATTGAAAAATTGCCATAGAAAAAGTCCGAGAAAGCCA
>VZUA01024849.1:0-16601 GCA_013401035.1 Horornis vulcanius | reverse complement strand
TGTCCTTGCAGTGGGTCTTTGCCAGGACATGTCCCAATGCCAGTTGTCTGATCAGGATGATTTTATACTGCTTTACTCTTTATAACATGAATTCTACCACTATACTGGTAAGCTTTATTATCATCATAATTTTATAACATGAATTACCATCTTTATAACAACTACACTCTTGCTTCAGATTTTCAGTGTTTGCACAATTCAGTAGTTGCAGATGTTGGCAGTCCAGGGTCGTCTTCTGGTAGTCTTCAGATGCCACTTTTGGGCTTGGTACTTTTCCTTTTATGGACTTCTGATCTCTGCTTATGCTATCTTGGATATACATTTTGTAATAGCAAGCATATCTTAAAATACATCTTTGACAAGCCCGCTTACATCTTGTGAAAGCCTTGCTTCCCCATTGACACTGCCCACAAGCAATACAAATTTTATCATATTTTAAAAGTTTAAAATTTACAATAATTATTTGCAAGCAGTTACAGTTCTATAATTAAAGTAAATAAATTGTAGCAAAAGCCAAATACTACACATAACAGCTCCCACATTGGTTTCACTGGATCTGGTATTCCCCACTGCTCATTAACATTTTTGCTAAATATCTACACCTGTTAAGTATTTTGGCTTCTGATCCAAAGGAATCTACTCCACAGCAGGTAAAGACACCTTTACTAGTGCCAGGAGCATGAAGGGGTCAGCACCCCCTCTGCACATACCACTTCTATTCAGTTCGCACCAGCTTTTATACTTGCCAATCCCTGCTGCTTACCCTTCTTGGAGTCACAGATCTGGGGGTTCAGCTTACATAATGTTATGAATAAAAATCGGGGCCAGGAGACATTTCTCCTTTTTAAGCCTTTCTTAAAAATCAGCTCTGGGTGGGGGCCCCAGGGGCTGCGCACACCCCCACTACTCCCAATGGATGACGCAGAGAAAGAGAAAAACAGCTCTGTCGCACGGCAGAACTGGAGACTCTCCCTTGCAAGGTCCACAGGAAAGTCTGATGTTAGCTCCCGGCTGGGGGGGTGTCTGGCCAGTCCAGGTATATTGCAGCTACGGTGAGAGACCAAAGAGTCTGTGTTGGCGTCCTGGGGTTCCTCTCTGCTCTGCCGGCTTGGGGGTGTCACTTGTAGTCCGGGTGCTACCTTGGCTTGTTTTTTAGGGTTTTATTTCTGTTTTTTTCACGGAGTTTTCCCAAATTTGCATGAATCCCCGGTGAATCTTGGGAGCAGCTGAATCTTGGGTGCAGGGGATGCAAGGGGGAAGGGGGTACAATGGCACTGAGGTAGGCTAATTAATTCAAATACCTGAGCTAGCAGAGCTAGGTGAGCAGTTGCGGGAGGTGATTAACATTTGTAAAGGCCTTTGTTAACACACAAACCTGATGCTAGAGGGGAAAAAAAAACTTTCTGGGTGAATTTTATTCCTTACACATAACTTGCAGTTTTCTTATCTTCAGCTTACCAATACAACACACCGTTCCAATACAACTAACATAAACAACTCCATCTTCCTTTATGAAACAGAGATCCTCACATTAGACTTATGGGCCACCTACACCCATTTCACTGATTACACTCTAGTTCCATATCTGTTCTAGGAGAACCTATGACTTTGCATCTTCACTGTTTTCTTCTGATACTTTGGGAGTTTTCACTTTCAGCTAGCCAGGGCTAGGTCCTTGTTTGGGAAGCCGTTGGAGTCTGCAATAGCCCCTAGGTCCTTGTCCTATTCACAGCCTGGTTCACCTTGTTCACCTACAGTCAATTTTGCAGTGGCTAAAAAGTAACAGGTTAGTCTTTCAGTGGATCTTGGTTCTGCTAGAGAGTTAACTTAAAACGTGGAGTTCCTTTTTAAATATCCTGCCAGCTGCAGAAGGCATTTAGAACATGAACTGTTCAATTTCAGTATATCTTATATATATACCTAAGTATTGTGTACTCCTCCTGATGTACAGATGACACCTGTTTTGCATCAGTTATTTCACTGAATAGGGCAGGATTTTGTCTGAAATACAAAAAGCTGAGTTTTCTGTTTTAGAAGATAATCTAGTCTTACTCTTTTACATTTATATATATATATATAGAGTAGATTGATAGTTTCAGACTACATAGATACATACATATATATTTACAACATATTTAATCATTGTTTTGTCTGGGAGAATTCACATTATAGTCACACTTTTTTGACCAGTCTTTAGTCTTTGAACTCCACAGTAATAAATAACAGCTGGGCTGGTGCAGTAAGAGCCCAGTGGGACTGGCTGACCCAGGGACAAGAGAGGGCAAAGGGAGGGTGAGGGGAGTCTGTCACTGCATTTGCTATGTGACAGCAAATCTCTTCCTACGTCTCAGGTCACAGCAGCAATAGGAACTAGCAACAGACTCACTTTCCTCACTGAAATCAAGTCAGTGGATAAGCTGAGCAAAGTGAATTATTTGTGAAAAAGAAGGGACAGAGTTTAAGAAAGAGAAGCACACCCCCCCCTCACCCCCAGGTCAGTACTACCAGAGTACCCCATTGTTCCTGAGGCAGCAGCAGTGCTGCCAAGGGCTGCAGGTGACAATGGCTGGGTGGGGACACATCCCCACAGCTCCCTGGGGTGGGGGTATTTCCCATGGCTAAGCACCTTTCCACTACCTGTGCAACCCATGTGATAAACACTAAACGGCCAACTTTCAGGGTTACTTGTTCCTCAGCTCTTGGTTTATATTTGGCAGTTTATTTTATAACTTGGTTTTGTGACATCCTTCTAAATGCAAAAAAATGCTCTGTAAAAATAGTAATTATTGACACAGAGACTGAGAACACTGACCCATTAAGAGAAATAAGCAGATCGTGTTGATTAATTAGAAAGCAATTAATCAAGTGATTGAAAGTAGGCAGCTGCTGCCTTAGGTGGCAAATTGTAGAGGCTGCCTTGCTGGCTTTCCTTTGGTGCCACCAGGAATCTGTGTCTGAACTGCTGTAGGAGCTGCTGCCTTGCATTACGTCTGTACTGAGCTGTGCCAGCAGCTTGTAACTCTTATCTTTGAGAAAGGCCTTGTGAGAAAAAAATTAACTTTTCTTTTTTAAAAAACAAACTTCCATGGTACCAAATTATTTCTGAGAAGTCTAAAATAGATGGAGAGCAAGGGGCCAGATGTATCAATATATATGATCCTGTTAATTACATGAAAAATACTAATTTTTAATTTATGCATGTACTTGACATAGTTCTATCAGGTACGACCTGACAGATAAGGATGCATTTCCAGGAGGTTTTTTTGTGACAGGTTTTCTCTATCATCAGTACTTAAAAGAACCATTGACACAGCAGGAGCCTTGAAGCTGTAGACAGTTAATCTGTGTATCCTGGGATGTCTGACACTGGTCTGGTTCCATTGGCACTGCTGTCCTTGCTCTGAAGAGGATTGTGTTAAGGCTAAAAGCCAGTGCCCATCAGGGTTTGGGTTCCACTTCATACCAGAATTCACTACAATACTGCAAATGCAGACAGTGGGATGAGAAAGTTCCATTTCATACAGTGCAAAAGTCGTTTTTCCCTGTGTATCATCATCTCTGGAAACTGGCCTGGCTCCCACTTGTCACACTTGAAGGCTGCTGTAGAAATTCGATCTCCCCGTGAGTCTGTGAGGCTGTACTGTTTTTTACTGAAGTTGTGTACTTAGAAACCATTGGGCCTTAACAAGGAAATTGTTTTTAACTATGAAACAATGACACTTCATTAGTTCAGGCTGCGTGAGGACAGAACATTCACATTTATATTTATTTCAGGGCCTCCTGCAGAAGCAGAAGGAGTTGGAGAACACTCTGATTCCCATTGTAGCTCAAGAGAACTTCATGCCACCGTTTTGAGAGGTGCCTATGAATGTTCTGAATATGGAAATGCACAGCACTTTGCTACTGTAATTAACTATAAACCACCTCTTTTTTATGAAAATTAAAGTATGAGAATTTTGATATATACAGGGTGATGTTACTTTAACCTCATGATGGTTTGTCAGTTTATAATGGTTTTCATGCTATTTGAAGACATGTCCATTTAATACAAACCACCAAAAACATGGAAGTAAACTGTTTCATGGGTGTTTGTAGAACTAAGTGTGTGAATTTTGATAAATAAAAAGACTAAGATGTATCCTGAATGGCTTTAGTCATCTTTGTTGGCATTTTTAACTACAGAAAACTGCTTGTATTTCAATATTCAGCCACCTTTTAGGCTTATACAGTGAATATCAACTCAAGTACTCCCAGATTTTAAGACCACAGTTCATCTCACAATCTGGTACAATTCATTGATAAAAGGGAGTTCTTTTTTCAGAAAAAATTACTTGCCATGTTTCGGGGAGGGTAACAAGTGTTACACTAGTCTGGTACTGGCTCTTAACTTGAATAAATCAATCCACTGTTTATAGAGGGAAAGAATCAACTTTAGGCAAAAGTTTATGGGGTTTGTTTTTTAAAACTGCCTTTTTTAACCAATAATTTTGTCCCAACAAATTTTGTGAATTTAGAGTTACAGTTTCAAGCACTCACCTGGTACCAAACAGCACATCCCAGAGAAAAGCACTAAAATCAAATTACAAGCAGGAAATCCCTCAAACACAGGACTCAGAACAACGTGAAGATGAGCAGTAAAAGTCAGGAGTCTCAGCAAAGGGCAGCAATGAACCAACAAGGGTTGTCTGGAGACTCCACAGCTGCTCACTGTGGCTGCTGCCTTCCAGAAGCCTGAGGCAGGGGATGATGAACAAAAGGAGAGAATCGCTGAGGGGGAAAAGGTTGGTAACTCAGCAGATGTGAAATTTAAAAGACAGGATTAAAAAACAGATAAAACTGTACTTACCCCAGTGCTAGCTCACAAAACAAATAAAAGATTGAGGTTTTTCTGATGCAAATTGAACTCCAACAGTCATTAAACCCAGGCTTGTCCTTCTCTCATTACAGTAATCACAGCGGCCAGATAAAAGTTGGGAGGACACTGATGGTGCTGCAATGGCACAGAGCACCAAGTGAGACACAGCGATGATTGTTCTGCAAGAAACTAGGCTTGAATGTTCCTCAAGCACTTTGCAAAATGTAAAAACCACAGACAAAGCAACGTGTTAGCAAGTCCCTTGTGCATTAAGTTTATTTGATTTTTTGTAATGGAACTGCACCACTGGTTACTCTGAGGTATTTAGCCAAAATCCAGTATATAGTCATGAAAATAAGTACAGTCTTAGAGCTATGTAAAAACATGGTACAAAATTTGTGTCAATGTCAAATAAATACATTAATATTTATGTAAAGAAACATGACTTGGATACTTTTGCAGTTAAAAAAACAACTGGCTTTTTCACATATTTTAGGCAGACATTCAGCTTTACATTAAACAGACCTCAAACTGAAGCCTAGGTAACAGGTCAAATACAAATGTAGAAACTTAAAAGTGCCAACAAACAAGATAATTCAAGTACAGTAAACATTAAAAAATATATGTATTTATTTAAATTTTCAGATGGTTCCAACAGGAATTTAAATAGAACATGAAAACATCTGAGATAAGAACAAACATTTTGTTCCAGAATAAAATAGAAATCGTTAATCCAACATTTTAGAAACAGAGAAGTCCACAGCAACTTAGAAAAAGAGACTTAAGAGTTCATTTCTGTTCTGAATATGCCCTGGAAGAATCACAGCAGCTATTCCAGCCACCAGGTGATGATGACTTTTCTGTGTCAATGCTCTGACTGTAGGCAGATAGAAAATAGTTGCTCCCTTCTTGGTTTTGATTTGCAGGAGAAATTGGGTATGTTGTTCCCAGAAAAGTCTGATGAGTGAGTACATTAAAGTGGCTGAATTGATGGGACATGTTTAATTGTCTACTATAAACTTGGAAGTTACTGAAAGGCGTTTGTTCAACTGCATTTTGTGTTTCTCCTTCAGCAGAGCATGTTGTAGCACCTGCAGTAACTGGCTGTTTCTCTTCCAAGTCAGTTTTGTAAGTCTTTTCCACAAGGCCAGTTTGTGCTTCAGGAGATAACTGCGTAACTGATAAGCAGCTTTCTCTGGCATCTACTCGATGCGGGCCCTTGGCCTCTGTCTGCAAAGCTTCCACATGAGTATCATACTTAGAGGCATCACTGCAGATTTCTATTTCTGACAATTCATCCCCTGAATCCAGAGACATGTCCTCCTCATCCTTTTCATCCTTTTCTATAAGAACTACATTAAAAGAGAGAGAAAGTCCTATTCTATTGAAATAGAAACTTTGGTTAAAAAGGCTATACACTACTCACAGTGTTACACTTCAGGTCTGTCAGTCCAACAGCACTTTCTTGGTCTTCTGCCACTCGCGTTCACTTACTCAACACACACACAACCCTCTGTGGGAGTGTCCAGTTACTTGGTGCTAAAAGCTTCTGCATACCGTGTTCATATTTAGTGCTGGGAAATCCCAACTCCCAGCTCCAAAGGGGACAATGTCAAAACAGCATCTAAAGTTACACAGCAGGTGAGTATTTGATCAGACAATTAAAGGAGTACAATTACTGACATCTCGGTACAGTTTATCTACTCTAAGCAGATAAAGCAGGTAGAGAAAAGTCTATCCTTTTCCTGACAGATGCCCTGTCTAGTGCCTCCAATACCATGTTAGCCTGTACTGTATTTAAGGTCTCTGGTGCTCCATGCCCACTGCTTTTCCCCCATGATTTCAAATCAAAAAAGAGTAGCTTGAGAGTTGGGTTTTCCTTGCCAGCTGCAGTGGCCATTGACCACAGTCAAGGCACACTGTCCCAGCACCTCCACCCCACACATGCAGTTTGGAAAGGAAAGTTTTAAGTGTGTCTGACATTACCTGATTGTCTTTGGCCAGCACTGCAGGGAGGAAGCTGGTTCTGCTCAGTAATGGAGTTGTGATACCCAACAAGACTTTTGAAGTTACGCATAAAGTCATCAACAGCAGCAACCAGTATGCCATTATCCACATAACTCGAGAGCATTTTGAGATTCTTTTCTAAATACAGAAAAGAAGGCTTTGCATAAAGATTTAGCACCTATTATCAAAAAAGGGGGAGAGGTGTTCACGAATGTGGGGGATTACCTGTTAAGAAGACAACATGTCTCTGTTGTATGTTTTGAGCCTGAAGCCTGATGAGACAGTCAAGTTCTGGAGCATTTCGAGTTTGAGAGTCACAGTTATGGTAAGACAGAATCTCAACCAAGTGCTTCTTTTGATACGTGTTCAGAAGGGTGAGCAGGTTCAGGGCATTTGCGTTCATCCTGCAGTGGAGGGAAAGCTAACTGTTAGAAACAATTTAAGGTCAGTCTAAATATCCAAAGACAAACATAAGAGTAAGTTCTAGTTAAGTGTGGTTTGGCGGGCATAATGAAAGGTAAAGCATTTTATCAGGTGGTATTACAGAACCTTACTTACCTCCCCAGCTCTTTTAGTTTTTTTTGTATTTTGCAGTGGACTTTCCACTGCCATTTTCCATCTGGGGTATTGAGATCCTCCAGAAACGTTAGGAACTGTTTTAGTTTATCTGTTATAGAGATATTGAATAAAAGTTAAATTTTGTGGTATGTAGACTGAAAATACTGCTTTAGTGTATACAAAAAGCTGTTTTCTGTTTCCACCACAGTACAGTCACACAATTACAAACAGCAGCCACTCACTTCAAGTTTTCTTCCAGGCAGACTGGCCAACAACAGTATCATAAAACTGAGCTGCTTTTCTGTACCTAAGGTACCCAGCAGTGGTATTTAAAAGCTGACCTCAGCATACATGCTCTGCCTTACTAAAATATTAAAAAAAAAAAAGTGTAGCTTCATTACCTATTCAATTTCAAATAAAGAAAAAGTATCTATAGTATATTTGTGAATAGAGTAGTAAGGAATAAAAGTCTCCACAGACGTAACTACACAATGTAATAAAACTGAAGACAAAATCTCCCTGTTCATGTGTTCTTCAAGAAGGCCACTGGGCTGAAAAAGAGACTGAATTAGCTGAAGTTCTCAAAGAACATCACAAAAATTGAAGACCTGATCCTTCAGAGTGGTGAGTGTAGGACCTCTCAGGTACTGGAATGTCACGATTTTAATTCTAAAGCTTCCAGAAGGATCGTACTCACCTGTAGTGATAGACTCTGGGTTAAGGACAGATTCATCTGACACAACAAAACCCCCAGATACAAACAGCTCATTGTAAGTGCGGTTTTTCACATCATCCAAACTATCGACCCCTGCAAAGCTGACACAGGAGAGCCTCTTCAGAGTCACCAGACCAGGGATCTGTTTAAAAACATTTGAAATGAGATGTAATCACAGGTCACTCAGAAAAAAGAACTACAGAACTCTCCTACCTACTAATGCCAGGCACCAAACTTCAAACCACATTTTCAGAAAATTATTGTTTCTGCTCTTGCCTGGGGAGATGCTCTCTCAGAAGCATTACAGGAATAAGGTAAATGGACATTAAGCACTTAGAATTTTACTTTCTGTCCACCACAGGGTCTTAAGCTGTCAGGAATAACTCAGGTCACCTGAGAGCTGCCTTCGTCTCTTTTAGAGCATCACAGAACCAGAAGCAATCAGGCCTCTGCACAGCTTTATAACTACTAACAATGCACTAATAAATATGCACTAATACTACTAATAAATATACATTAGCACACGCATGGTGGTGGAAGAAGTTATGGGTAAATGTTGGGACAAGACTATTTTTACTACAACCATTTTGTTTCTTCAAACAGCAGCTAAACACAGGGCACTGTTGAATGCTGTGCTGTTAGAAGGAAGCAGCTTTGCTCCAAATGAGCACGTCTCACTACTGCCAACAGCTTTCTGTAGCACACAGTTACTTACGTGGGACATACCTTATGGATGAGGTTGGCAATGTCTTCATTTTGGATAATGATCAACAGTTTATCTAAAACAGTTCTTCTTTGAAGGAACTGCTCTGGATGGCACTCTGTATTCCCCAAGTTTCTAAGATATTCCTGCCACCACAGAAAAAGGAGACAAGGAAAGTCAGTAGTTTGGTAAAAATAATGCCGAGATGACACCCACAGCAAGAAGGTTTTCCACTTCAGTGAATCCCAGAGGGACTGGCTTCTTTATCTCTCCTACACATTAATCAGAAACATGCAGCAACACAGAAAGCTGTTTCAGCAAGTCAGTCATTCCTATCAAATCACACTCACACGCCCAACTGACAGTATCAAACTGCCTGAGTTTTCAAGGAAAGCCAGAAGTTTACAACTTTCATCTTACACATTTAAGTACAGAAGCACATGACTTCTCAAAGTTCTCTCTTCTATTAATTAGAGGGGAAGAGAAAAAACCCCAAATGCACACAGAGTGACTTTTTATACATTCTTTGTAAAATGGTAGCTTATCACATTTCTTCCCTTATTACCTTTTTTTCTGTAAGGCCACCCCCTGGCAGGATCTTCAGAAAGGACCAACCTACAGCCTGTTCTGTTTTCCAGTTCCAAGAAAAAGACTTACGTAAAAGCTAAATATAAGCAAGACTACCTCAAAAGCTCAAGGAAGAAATGGAACAGGACAGCCTACTTTCACAATTCACTTTCACAGTGAAAGTGCGTCTAGTTTCATACAAGTGGATTTGAAGGTTCTGATACTAGAGAGAAGTTGAACTGAAACAGCTTTACCTTGATTTCTCTGCAGAGAACACTTTCTTCCTCTTCATGAATATAAAATTTGACAGTGTTTTTCTGTAAATCTTTCATAATTTTGAACAAACTGTTAAATTCTTCAGGTTTTAACCGCTTTATAAAATCAGAAAAAGCTGGTTGAGTTGAAATTTTTAAGTTCTCAGGGGCTTTCTGAGTCTTTTCTGGTGGTTCCACAAGATCACTACCAGAAGTCTGATCCTCTGGTTTAGCATTCCCATGACCCATTTTATCCTTCCCTACAGGTAGGCTTGCTGAAGGCTGCTCATGAGAATGCAGCTCTTCCCCCAGGTTATTGCATGGTGGCTCCAGGAACAGTGCCGCGTCGCTGTCCCTGCACACAGCCAGTGTGTCAGGCACCGGCCTGGGGGCAGTGCTGCTCACCACCTCCAGTGCTTCAGGACTAGAATGAACTGGGGCAGTCTGCTTCCTGCATGAAGAAGCCAAAATGACACTATTCAGCTTCTCACTCAGGCTCTCTATGTATTCTTGGACAGAAATCTCTGATGCCTGCAAACAGATGTGTTCAGAAAGTCTCATCATCCTCTCACGGGCAGAAAGGACTGGTGTGGTCACGTCACTGATATAAGCAATGTTCTTTTGCTGCAAAATTTCTTGAATCTTTCTTGCAAAGAGTTTATATTCTTCTAACAGTGTTGTCTCTATTACTGCACTAATGGAATGCTTAGCTGTAAAAGGGTCATCTGTTAGCTCATACTGATCTTCAAGTTTCTCCACTTGTCCTGTGTAATGTCCATCTTCTGCTGTCCCCTTCTGTGTGTCTGAAAATGGAGAGCACGACAACTGAGAATCAGGATTTCTCTGTCGATTTATTACCCGGGGGTCATTAGGAAGTGCATCCATTGGTGGCAAGTACTCCAGTGGCTCTTCTGGTGATTTCAGACCTACAGAGGAAGAGTTCATCATCACCATCATCATCATCTCATCTTTGAAAGTCACACACAGCTGATACACCAAAACCTCCAAATCACAGCCTGAAAACAGCATTACTGTTATGGCTTCCCCACCAACCAACTTAAATCCCAATACTCAAGTGTTACAGTCTGCTGAGGTACAGAAGCAGAGTACATTTAACAGCTCCTGAGACAGTAAAACAGCACAGTCCAAGTCTGCTGAAAAAGCAGAATACAAGTCATTTTCCCAGAGATAACTTAGAGTAAGCATAACAGGATACTTCCATTACAAATTAAAAATTAAATTAGAAATCAAGCAGGGCAACATATTATTCAAGTATTTTCATTTGCTACTACATTAAAATCCTCACTTTTAAACAGCTTAAACACAAATGACCTTGTGGAGTTGAGTTGCAAGCTGCACCTGATCTTACAATTGTGAACACAATTTTTTTTTCTTGAAAGAAGACGGTATCAGTCTGAATGATTACTGACACAGCTTCAGTGGTGGTGCAAAAACTACTGAAAGCCCCTCATAACCCCAGCTCAGTTTCTTCACCCATCTATATTCAAAACTACAGTTTTGTTTTTAAAGCATTCACATCTCTAATCTGTGTCAATATGAAGCCAAACCAATATTCTCCATCAATATCTGTTTTCATCCAGCAGATTTCTGTATTAATCAAATATAAGAAACAACTGCACAGGCTATACATGTGCTTGTGTATCAACATGTGATCCAAAAATGGATCTGTGAATCCAGATACAAACCTTTAGAATATGTTTTCATTCATTATTTGTAGGACTAGAGGAGTTAAAACCCTTCTTACCTGTAATTGGGATAAGTTTCCAGTGCATTCCAACTTCCCCTACATTATGTGAGCTGGGACGTTGCCTGCGATAGCCATGTTCTGTAGGTGTGCTAGGACAGGGACTGTAGTCTTCAAAGGTACTCCCAGTGCTTGCTTCCTAAAAACCAAAATTCTCATCTCAAAACAACTTCTTCTGGTTTTGCTTACTGTTAAGTTTTTACATTCTGAGCAGTTGACAGAAAAAACACACCTGAGCTCACCAGCACAGTGTCAATTCTGCCATCAATCTAGTCTAGTCAAACTCAGACACCTTTCCATGAGGTACTTCCCCGGTCTATTGTGATTACTAAGTAAGTAATAATTAATAAAGTAGTAATTATTAAGGCAGTCCTGAGCACTGGCCTTACAGTATGGAAGCTGGGGGTGGCAAAGAGGAAGGCAAGGGAGAACTGGCTGCTCACTCACTCTTTCCAGGCTGTTGTCTTGATACCTGACTAAAGTCATGAGATGGCACTGCTGAGGCACTGCCTGCAACTAGTATTGGACCCTTAAACAAGCCAATTTCATCTCACGTTCCAGATGGGTAGAAGCAAAACAGCATGGAGATCACAGGTAGGACACACTCATTCCTGCTCTATAACTTAGAAACTGAGCTTTGTGTGTTAAGTACCAGTAACAGATCATGGAACAACCACTCTTGTAGGGTAATGAGCTAGAGCAAGGAGTGAGGCATTGTGATCCCTAAGCACAAGGGAACTCACATACAGCACTGCACTAAGAAGGCACAAAAAGAGACCTGAGTATGCAGTGAAATGCTGAGAATTCTTCAACTCTGCTCCTTTTTTATTACAGAAAGAATAGATATGAAGAACCATGAACACACACTTAAGAGTGGAGAAAATATCCATCTATGTTCCTACCAAACAGAAAAGCTCTGCAGGAAAGTTAGTACATATCTGTGTTTGCCTCTGTAAAATAAATAGAACGTTCTTTTCATTCAGGATCATAATATTTATAAGCATAGTACTTTCACTGTCAGTATCTTGGCAGTTTCACTTACTTGTAAATGTAGTGTGTGCTCAAGGGCTGCTTCGTTGGGTGGGAGCTGCAGACCAACATCGACAGGGTAGGGCAAGCACGACGCATCAGCTTCCAGCATGGCTGGGCTCTGAGGGTCCTTGAAGGTAACATTGTCAGCCTGAGCAGTGTTAGGATCAGTGTTATGATCATCTCTGTCCTGAGCTGGAATAGATTCATATTCGTATTTTTGTCTCATAGCCTCTTCAATTTCCTCAGTGCCTAATGCAAGGGCTTGAGTGACAGACTGTGGCAGCTCCGGGTCCCAGCGGCTCACATTGGCCAGAGTCTCCAATAGCACTTTGATGAGCCCCTGTGTGTCGGCAGCAGGGTCAGACACATCCACCTGCCTGAAGTCACTCTCATGGCCACCATGGTCAGAATTCACTGACAATACAGAGTGTGGTGAATCCAAGGTTCTGCCCCCTTAGGACAGGGTGAGATGGGGAAAAGGAATCCATTACTCGGTCTTAAAATAAAAACAAATCCAGATCCCCCCACAAACATCTGCCACATACCCACTGTCTCACTCTTTAGCATTAGTTTGTATGTACACACACTTATTTTAACAAAAATGTAGACATGCATTCATCACATAGTCTACATTAATAATCAATGTAAAAAGACCTTTAAAGGTTCACAGATTCCAAGCAGAAATCCCAAACATAAAGTCCACCCTTTGCCTCCCTACATGCCAGCCACTATCTTTTGTCCCCCTCAAGAAGGCAACTAAGATCAGTTCACTTCATCTTGCAGTGATTCACATACACGAGAGAGTTACCGCTGCTTAATGGAAATCCCCTCTTCTTTGTGTCACCCTGCTCCCACTTCCCCTTTCTGCAGGAGGCCTCTATAACTGCCTTGAGAAAAGGGTCAGGGAAACAGAAATCAAAAGGGTTTTTCTGGCAGATCTTATGTCAAAAGGTATCTGTGATACTTCCCTGAGGTTTGGATGTAGATAATTTCATGTATGGAGTAATTTGATCATATTAGGTTGTTTCCTTTGTCCCACTACACATTACTGGCTATTTCAAAATTTAACTATGCTTTTTCTCTTCAATCTGAACTTCTTAGGTATGATATAGTGTATTGGACACATAAAGAATTACAGCAAAGTCAAACTCTACAAAAGACAATATCAAGTCTACTGAGTGTTCTGTACTGCAAAGTCTTTGGACAGCTCCACAGGCAAGTAAACTCTTTGAAAGTCTGCCTTCTTTCCAAAGAAGCAAAACAAAAGCAACTTCCAGGAAGATTTCCCCTAACTTGTCTCCTAGAAAGTGGAAACCTGAAAAAAAATAAACTTTATTTCTACTGACAGATCTTAGGCTAATATTTAAATGAACCATCATGCATTTGTCACAGCATGCAAAAAAATAATCTATAATGATTAAATGTTAAATATGCTTTGAATAACAAGGTTTAAAGAAGAACTCTAAACAAAGACTTTCTTACCTTCATACTGACAAATATTCTCTGAAGAGTCACTCATTTTTAGGTATTTCTGAAAATTTTCAGATTGTTTTTCCAGCTTTCTTTTCAGACCTCTTCTAATTCTGGGGTCTTCAGAATCTCCACCTACGTTTTTCTTCCTACACTGGATCAAGTTAATAAGTTCTTTGAGTCTTTCAGTATCATATTCTCCAGAAGGAGGCAGTTTTTGTTTGGCAGCAGCAGCTTCATATTTGGGATGGATTCTTTTCCTGCATTTTGCCTTGGCAAAATCAGAGTAGTCTTCTGTAGCTTCATAATCTGATATGGGACTGAAGCGCTGAGGCTTCCGATTTCTATCCAGTAGTTCCTTAGCTCTGGAAATGGGGAGCTGATAAGCCTCCCAACCAAAAATATAGTTCTGCAAGCACTTGTCAATGTGATCTTTGTATCTTGGGGCAGAGAACAGAACTGTTTTCTCATCCAGCCGTGACGTGTACTCATGGAATATAAATTCTCTACCTCTTCCAGGGCCACTGTAGAGTTTTTTAAAGTACTCATGTATGTACTTTTCCACAACAGCATTGAAATCTGGACTTCTGTCTTTGCGGGACTGGATTAAAGCAAAATGCAGAGACTGAATCAACTTTGTGAATTCTGGAATGATTTCCTTTTTTTCGTGCAAAACCATGGTAGTTGAATTTTTCTGTGTTCCATATGGAACACTTTTTTGATCTGCCATAGGAGAAAAGGGAATCCATAATTAAAATCAAACCACGAAGCTATAATGATGACTAGTTAGCAATACTCTGTGTTAATCATACTGGGTGAAACAGTTTGGAATGACCATAAAGAAGTAATTCAGAAGCCAGAGAAGCCATATCAACAAATTTCAACAAGTTTTACTTTCTCAAGTATGAACAAATGAACCTATGTGTGATATTTGTTTTTGTGAAGAAACAAGTATTTCTTGACACCAACACCATGACCATAACCAATGCAAACTGTTACTCTTAGTTCCCAGTGACTGAATACTACGAAGTCTTCAACAGAAATATCATCTCTGTTTAAATAAACCTATAAACAACAGTGAACAAACCTACCTGAGTTAATTACACCTCTAGGCTCTGGAAACAGAAACAATGCATGAAGCACACGAGACCGTCCAGTCTGGTGGTCTAGAACATAAAAGGGTAAAAACAGTTAAAAAGGAGAGGACCACCAAAAGTCAATCTAACACTCAAAAACCCAACCCCCTATAAAACCAAAACAACAAACCCAACTCAAACACAAACTCAGAGTATGCTTACCATAAGGGGACATCATTTGCCAAGGAGAAAGAAGAAAAAGAAATCCTCTGTCCACAAGTGGTTTCACAAGGACCTGTTTTCAAGCAAAAAGAGCAAACTGCTTCAAAGACATTTGCTCACTATGAATACTCTTCCTGACTGTAAGATAACTATGTCTTGGGCAGAAAAGTGCCCTGATACTTAATATGCCAGGTAAGGAATTCCAGTGAGATGGTGGATCTTGTAGTATGCCTCAAATTACTAACTAGTAAAATTATTTTTAAAAACAGGAATAGTCAAATTTGTTGCACTCACAAGTTTCTCTTTCTCTAGTTTTTGAAGTAAACCCTCTAAGTGACTCCCAGAACGGGACTTCTCCACAACTTCATACAGGCTACAGTGCATGCCATTCTTCAACACTGACACAATACAAGGGGAGAAAGAGAAGGTAAGAAAAAAAGAAACAAAATTGTAATTCAGAAAACTTGCAAATTCTGAATTTAAAGAAATAAAGCAAGAACAATTTACCTTCTTTTCCTCCTTGGTAAGTTTCTTTAAAGAACAACACTGGTGCAACTTTTTTCTTCAACTGATCAATGCTTGCAACTTTTTCAACTTCAAGCTTCTCAGGACTGGAGAAGAAGGGTGGGGGGAGATAAAAAAATAAAGACCTCTTTTTTACCTTCTATATTCGTACGCTCACTGACAAAATAATAACTAGCAAATATATGCTCTTAAGAATAATTTCTTTCAACTATCTCATGAGCCAGGGGTGTTTATTCCTGCAGAGGAGTGTGTGTCACTTCAATGGAAAAAACACCAACAAACCCACTAACAACAAAACACCCAACAGCAGAGATGTGAAGTTGTGTGCCTGAACTCAATGAAGTTCTGGTCACACATGACTCGAGTCTTGTTTGATATATTTAAGGCACTTAGTCAGTATTCTAGATTTTCAACTGAATATATCCAAAACTCACCAGTTTCTACTCAAAAGTTTTAATAAAGCACTATTTTAAACTTACTGTTTAAATGGCAATACTCACAGCTTGCATGGAAGGAAAGGTCGTGCTGCTGATTTTAGGGAAACGTGACACACAAGTTTGCCTTTATTCCAAATCTGTCCCCTCCACAACGTAACGTTACATTTCTCTAAATTAAGATGGAGAAAGGAAGACTAAGTTGCCAGCTGTGACTCAAAGAGGCTGCTGAATCTCCAAAACCAGTTTAGGGAAAATTTTATACTAATACCAGACCAGACAATAATGTTAAAAGGTAACAGAAAGGATTTTATCAACCCTGTTACGTTTTGACCTGCTTTGAGCAGAGTAAAGGAGGTTGGTTTGTTGCCAGTTTCTGAGGAATTATATACTCTTTCCTTACCTTAACTGTCAACCA
>VZUA01024838.1:0-16687 GCA_013401035.1 Horornis vulcanius | reverse complement strand
GGTGAGGCAGGGCAGGGCGGCCGCCGCCCCCGGCACCGCGGCCCAGGGACCGGCCGGGACAGGCTGCGGGCCGGGCCCGGGGACCTGCGGGCCCGGGGCAGGGACAGGTCTGCAGGGGGCGAGGCCTGGGGTCGGGCTGTGGGTGTCCCCAGGTCGGCGGGCTCGGCTCGGAGAGGTTGGGTGAGGTGAATCTAGGTCTGGCTCTGTGGCAGCCCCCCACCCTAGTGTCACCCCACTGCACCCAGGCTTTTTGGGTCTCCTGCACCTCCCTCCACACCTTGCCCTTTACTGTGTCGACTTCCTTTCATAGGCCTTTGTCATTTTTTGTTTTACACTGCCTCGATACAACTGAGGTGCAAAGGCACCGTGGTCATTTGACGGTCAGATAAGTGCTGATTGTACTTGAACATCCATTTCTGATGCTGCTACAATAACGCTGGGCAGAGCTTCCCCTGGGGGGTCTGGTACTGGCACACTTACATGGCCTGTCCCTTCCCTCCTCTTTGGTCACTGTTGTGTAAACTCACTAAGTAACACGTGTTGTGGGAACTCTTGGCAGGCATCAACCAGTGAGTCTGTATTTACGTGTCTTCCCCGGCCTTGCTGGGATGATTGGGTAGTGCTTCATGCCATCATTCACTAGTCAAGGAAACTTGCTGTCCTTTATATACTGTAAAGAACATGAAGATAGTGAAGAGTTGTATGCAACCTGCAGGGGAACATGGGTGAGCAGGGTAGAGATGGCCTGACATTTAGCTTTACCCTTGGCAAAACAGCCCTGGAAAAGGACAGGTGTAAGTGCTGGGAAGGTGTCCTGAGCAGAACTGGGAAGCAGAAGTGTTGTTGAACAGCAGACACTGTACAAGGAGGGAAGGCCAACACAGCAGGCTTAAGCAAAGGTTGGTGATAAAAAGAATAGCAACAGGGTTCTAAATATCCAAAAGCCTGGTAATGAGGTGGTGCATGCAATTATTTTGGCAGAGCAGGCTAAAATTAGCATGCAAAAGGCCGAACACAATCAACAACGGGTTGTGGTTTTGTAATTCTATCATTATACAGGTTGGTGGATATACTACCTAAAAAATGGCAATTTATGTCAGCAGAACAGCATGAGCCACTGAAAATTGACTTCTTTCCTACCTCTGTCATGGTTTAATTTACTGTGAAAATTTTAATGTGAACAGTTGAGACCATTACCACGTTGAAGCATGTTAATCCCTTTCCTTTTTGAGCCTTTGTAAAACTCCCATTTGTTTACTCAGAAGCAGAACAGGGCCTTTTGTTTTAATGGCATTTTCTTTCCTTTCAAAAAATCATTATATTCTATGCAGCTGGTCATAGCTTTTGACTGGGTTACTAAATAGGTACCTGAATGGCAATAATATCCAACAAAGTACATCTTGACTAGGAAAAAATAGGTGTGCTGTTCACATAACTCACTTCCTTTGTGCAGACTAACAGGATGTAAAGTTCAAGTGAAGACAAAGCAGTCTGTAGTTTTAACATGACTTAGCAAGTAGAGGCAGAACCTGTAGTGAGCCCAGAGTCTACCATCAGGTAGGAAGAGAGCTGTCAGGAGAGGGGAACATTAGTACTGGGTGTTAGTTCAGCAGAGGGTGCACAGAATGTGCTCCTGTAACTTGTGATGCTGTTACATACAACTTCATGGAGGATCAGGCTGAAGTCTGCCTGAACCTTGTTAAAATTACAGTTCATGCCATCTTTGCTAGGACTTTTCTTCATCTTGGTTGCCAAGTTTTGCTTCATGCACACTTTCTTCAATGAAGGAAAAACCTAGGGAGAACATTAGTCTTTATTTTGCTTCTCAGAAAACATTATGGCATACAAATAAGGAGAAAAAGAAGTATTTGAGTTGAAAATACTTCTGATTAACTGGATGCCTTTTATCCAGGGGATTCACTTGCTTCCAGATCCTTGAGTGGTTGCTAGCTACTTCTTTATTCATTATGCAATTAGTGTATTTGATCTTTGTATTCTCATAAAAACTTACATATTTCATGCTGATGTAGAAGCTTTAGTAATATGAGTAACAATACATTTAAATGTCAGTGTTATTGCCCCTACCAAGTGGTGTTTGGCATCAATGAGACCTTTGGCATGAATTTCCTGTCCAGGGACAAACTTCTTAAACTGTGTTTAATAAACCTGCAAAGTGTTAGAGCAGGACAGAAGTGATCTGCCTGCCCTTTAATGAAACACACAGACATAACTGACCTGGCTCAGAATCAGCCCTGTATTTTTGTGCACATGGGTAGTGTCATGCAGAGGAGGTACCTCAGATCCCAGAGGCTCCAGCAGCAGGATGCAGACGTGCTCCCAGCTCAGTGACTCCTGTCTCTCACAGGCACAGTGCTTGTGGGCTCAGCCAGCTCCACGTGCCACAGCACTGCAGACAAACCCAGCACAGGCAGCCCAGCCCTCTCAATCCCTACTTTTGCTTCCCACCCCCTCACTTTGGAGCTGTGTTGATCCAGTGATCAGTAAGAACAAGCCTGACAAACCCGACTTCCACCCCTGTGAGTCAAGAGAGAAAAAACATGCTGAAAGTGGCAAAATAGTGATGAAACACCAGGGCACCATTGGAAAATTGTGTCTTAAAACTGATGGAGTGCTCCAGCAGTCAAACTGCATTTAACATTTCTTCTTAACGTGGGTTGGTCTAGAATTCATTTGAGAAGCACAGAATTTGCCACACTTGGCCAAAACAATAATGCCCAGATACCTGATGGCTGAAAGAGGTCACTTAGGTCTTATTACCTGGAAGGGCTGCCTTGCATTTTGGTATCACATTTTCTTGTGCAAAGCCAAAATTTCCTTTAGCTTGACTGGAGGAAAATGAATAGGTTTAGAATTGAATTGAAGTTTAATAATAATGGTAAAGGAAATACAGTTTAGTTTAACATGGTTTTTATGTTTTTGTGTGATGTCTGTTGTCTTCAGATGCTCATCAAAAATACAGAATAAATACAAACTGGCCTGGTCGTCAATCCAACAAATAAGCAATCGTGTATCCAGAAAGCATGCAAAAATAGAGGGAAGATGCCATTGTGGTTAAAATGTAGAAAATAAGAATTTAATTTTTTGTACATTTGATGAGTGGTCTTTTGCTTTGAAGCACTAAATCCCCTTGTGTCTTACTTCCTTGTTTGTAAAAGATAGTTAACAACTCTTGTCCCTTTAAAAAGTTGTTGTGGAGGCAAGGTCCCAAACTTTTATGGGTTTCTTTGATACTGCTGTGATAGGAACTGTATTAGCACACATAGACAGAAAAAATCTCTTTCCTCAGATACCCTAGTTTAACTAGGATAAATGTCCTGGTTTATTGAGAAATTGCCCCTTGAATACTCACTCACGTGAGATAAAAGGGAAAAACTGGTGGTAAATTCAGAAGGATCAATAATGTGTTTGTTTTATGAGTGACCCTGAAGAAACAATAGGCACTTAGTTGCTGAAATTAGCTGTTGATTTAAAAATAGGAAGGAAGCTGTTAATGCAACTGTAGGGAGTGGAGAAAAAATCTGGAATGACCTCAATAAAATAAGAACATGCCCAAATAAATGCCTGATGCCATTATTGAACAGAAGTCTAGGAGTGTGCAGCTGGGGAGGCAAGAACTGTTTGTGTAGGGATGGCAAAGTTTATTTAGGATAATACAAGAGACCCAAGCAGGTAAGACAATGCATTTTATGTAAAACATATGGATGTTTAAAGCTGTTTAGAACACGTTGTGCTGGGAGGAGAGCACAGTTTTTAAAGTGTTGGTGTCACACCATTATGAAGGTGTATTTACCATCTTGTCTGGGTGAAATTCCTGTTTCCTGGGTTCCTGTTTGTCTTGTCCACTTCTTTTATTGCTACTCTGAATTAACACATACTTTAACTCCAAATTTGCTACTTAGCTAACAATATTGCTATGAATGCCACTGTTAAAAAACATCTGCCAGTAGCAATGGCAGAATGGGATTTGAGGCACTTCGATGTATTAGTTGCAAATGGATGTGAAATTTTCAGTATATTGCTTAGAGTAATACATAGTAAATGCTGTCATTTTAATGGAAACTAATGTCAGTGGCAGGCTGAGCCATCATGATGTAGTGATTACATGGTAGCTTTTAGCTCAGTATTTTCAGTTTTGTTGACTGTGTCCCCCCTCCAACAAGGCATGAAAGTAAGGCACCTGAAAGTATGAACTAAAATAATTCAGGGGATGGGTTTAAAGGTAAGCTTCTGCCTAAAGACTTTGTTAGATGACAGCCTAGAAAGGCTCATAACACTATGGTATCATAATGTAATATATTGTTAGGCATCATTAAAAAAAATTGCTACTACAGAGTAACAGAAGATTTTCGGTATCAGTAAAAAAATTCAAAAATAATTCTTGGACACCCCTATGCATACATTTTAGTAAATAAGCCTCTGTCATCCAGGTCAGTGAAATGTGGATGGAGCCAGTGGGTTAATTTTGGTGCAGGTGTAGGTCTAGGACCAAGGCTTATGTTCTGACATCATTTGATAAAGTACAAGGTACAGAAACAACTTTGGTCTGTTATAATGGCCAGTATGACAGCTTGCAAATATCGAACTCTCCAACACATCATAGAAGAAAGGTTCTGGGTTTTAAGTGTTTGATATTTAAAACAGACCATTTGTTTTTGTATTAATATTAGAATAAGGGAAGGTGGGTTTTTCCCTGGCAGGGTTTATCTTTTTTGGCAAAGAATGACAGACAAAAGTCAGATTAGATCCAGAAAACTTCAAAGGGTCCATCGAAATAGACAACAGATCTTTCTCTGTGTTTTTCTGCCAAAACTTGGTCTGCAGTCTTTTGAGCTTTTCTCCTTGGCCATTTGGGACCTGTCCAGTCCTTCACCATATGCTTTTCTCCTTTCCCTCTTTTGGTTGCTCTGGTTTATGACCTCACTTTTGCCATGTTACTAAATATGAGTCCCCTGTGACTTCTCCTTTACCAGCTCAGGGCTTCTCCAGTCTCTGTCCCTCTTTAATTATGTACCTCACTCATACATCAGTCCTTGGAGATCTGCAGGCAGTTTTTCCTGGCGGGTCTCTGTTCCTTCCTGAGATGAGACATGATTTGCTGATCAGTGCAAAGGTCTGGCTGTCCTAGGAACTGATGGTGAGGTCGTGGCTTCTTCAGGCAACACTTCCATGACTTCTGCTGTGGTGCATGAGAAAAGAGCCCTTTATGGAGTTGATTGTACTTTCTAATTCTTCTGCACCACGTGTTGCTTAAACTTAAAGCATTTAAACTTATTTGCAGATAGCTGGTCATATCCTAGGGTAGGGGTGAATGCATTTTCAGTGACTTAATCAGTTCACTGAGTACTGGTTCCTTCATTTCCTAAAACAAAAATAACAAGGAATGAAGTATTAATTTTCCTACTGTTTGGAAAGTAGGGAACTTAAGTAGCTGATGGACTTTTTCTGTGCTCCTGCAATCAGTTTTAAGTGTGAATTAAAAATATTTCATCTGAGGATTATAGCATAAATGCCATCATTTTATACATGAGGTTGAACCATAGATAATAGAAAACCTTTGCTCTTGTTTGGCAAATGAATAATTTTGGGGCCAAGATGTTCCGTGTTTGTTGTTAGCATAGCAGGGGTATGTGGGGGAACATCTTTAAAATTCAGTTCTTTAAATCTCTCAATTGTTTTTTTTCCCCTCTTTAATTAGTTTAAATAATTAGTCCCAAATGTGCAAGTCTGATCTTTTTGTGTAGATGACAATAGATGAATACATTTTCTCCTGCAGTGTCACAATTTTAAGTCCAAATGAAGCTAACACAGAATGCAGTTGTCTCAGAAGTTTTGAGGCAATAAGCAACAGAAGTTTTTCATACCCATAATCTACAGACCTTTAGTTAGATACTTTTCTTTGTTACTTGGAAGCCACTGAATAATTTTCATCAACTGATCTCATGGAAACCATTGGATATGTATTTTGGATTAAGGAATAGTGCTCCTTTCAGTGAAATCTGTAGCCTGTCAAGTCAATCTGTATGTTGCTGCTACAAAAAGATAGGAGAAATATTAGTTTCCCCTCAGTAATTGACAGATCTCTTTTTTTATTGGGTAAGGAACCTTTTAGGACCCCCAACTGGAATGAACTTTTTGTAGACAGCAAAATGAAGACAGAGTTTTCAGGCTTAACTCTTCATGTCCTGATTCTCGTGTCATAATAACACATTAACAAGTCTTCCTGCATTTAGGGTAATAAAAATCTTGTAAGCAAGTGATTGCTGACAGTAAGTATATACAATTGTCTTTTGAGGATAGATGAAAGGACTTCATGACAATGTTGGGGAAGTGATAACAGTGGGGAGAGGTTGGACATTTTAACTGTTCCAAATGGTGGTGCCTGGGCAGTGAAAACCTTTCCACTGTGTACTTGAGAGGCATAAGGGAGAATGAGGCTGCCTGAGGCCTCTCAGTAATACTGTAATTTGAGTGATAAATATAGCAACAAACACTGGGAAATAGTCTGTGTGGAGCAGGCAGGAAGAGGTTGTGGAGATGGCTTTTTAGAGGTGTTAGGAGTTAGCTGAACATCAGTACTGTGCTGATTTTCAATTTACGCTGCAAGTGATTGACTGATGCTGCTTGTTAATGTAGTGGTTATGTTTCTGTATGTTTTATCTGTGTGGTTTGGGCTGTGTTGAAACTGNCCCCCCCAACAAACCAAAGCAGCACCAGTCCCTGAGATTGCATGCAGAGGTTGGCAGTGTTTAGCACACTCAGATCCAGTATTCGTGTTGGCCTGAGCAGGTGTCAGAGGAGCAGTGCATGGAGCCCCAGAGGTGGAGATGGCTTTTTAGAGGTGTTAGGAGTTAGCTGAACATCAGTACTGTGCTGATTTTTAGGTACTTTGCTACTTTTCAGGGCTGCCCCTGGGCCATCCATCTCTGATTCCTACCTCCCATGGATGTGTCCGTGTGTGTGCAGACTCACCTGGCCTGTGCACAGGTTCACATGCTCCCCTGGAAAAGGTTAGATGCTCAAAACACAGGTGTAGCACATGGCCAGGGCATCAGCTGACTCTGGACTCCAACAGAGGCAGCATCAGCAGCCAGTAGTTTGGCTGAAGCACAATGGAGCAACGAGAATGAACCATTATTTGAAAGATTCCAAGAAATATTTGGCAAACAAGACAGTATCATGAGGTAAAGCTTTTAAAACTTAAAGAAGGAAACAGATCCTTGCTTCCTCCTCTTGGGAAGGTCTCTGCAGTACTGGCTTTGCACATCTGAGATTGTTTCATTCATTTGTGTAGCAGCCAGTTCTAAACCTGATACTGAAATTGGATATAAACTGCAGATTCATTTCGTTTTCCTTTCTTCTACTCAGACTGTTTGACATGATAGGACTGATAATACTTTTGCCTGAAGGGTATATGAGACCTGGCTTTGGAGATTGGTTTAGTTTGTTTGTTTGTGGTTTTTTAGTTCTAGAAAACAAAAAGAAGGTAAGAAATTTGAGTAAATACTGCAGCATCTTAACAAATCAATGAACTTCCCGTGTTATGAAGTAGTTCCTAATCCCCCAGTCTGAAGTACCCTATCTTTCAAGTGGTCTCAGGTCAACCCAAATATTATCCTTGGCATCAGTGTTTCTCCAAAAAGACACGTAATGTCCCTGAATTTCAGAAGGATTTTATCTCTGCCTCCTGGCCTTTTGTTAAGCTCTGCTGAAATCTGAAAATGCCTTCAGAGTCAACATAAAGGGAGGACATGACGTACTCTGCTCTGGGCCACACAGAGCCCAACATTAGAAAGGACAGGTGTCCATAGACTTTGGTCTCTGCCTTAGAAAAGTTCATTTTAATCTCTTTCAGCTTTCCATCAGCAGATTGAAAGGTTAATTAGCATACATCTGTAGCCCCGACAATGCAAACTGGAAACAACTGTTTATTTTGCCTTGCAGCAATGTGTAAAAAACCTAAAGAGAGGATGTTTGCCAGTTCTGGTTTGGCTGCTTGAACAGAAGACATCATATAACAAAAGAGGGAAAACAGGGCAAGGAATATCATACACCAAAGAATTTCCTTAAGACCATCAGTTAACAAAACATCCTACATGCAGCAGAGTAAGTAGGGCCGGGGAGGAAGGAGAAGATTCCAGGCTGTAGGGACCTTACAGATATCACTGTGGTGTCACTGATGGCAACCAGGAAATAGTGTGTCAGCCTTTAAAGTCAGGAACTTTGTCCTCCTTGGGCTTGGAAGGCACCTACCTCTGAAGCCACCTAAAATACAGAGAGTAAAACTACACCAAAGGCAATGAGTAGAAGAAACTTTAAGTTTGGGAGAGCTCAAGATACAATTGCACAATAATGAAAACCATTTCTGGGAATCAATCCCGTATCAGACTAGATTACTGAATGTACTAAATATAAGTGCATATTGAAACGTAGTAATAACACAGGGAGTGACCTTACAGAGATGTGTAGCATCAGTCTGGAGATGCAATCCAGGTGGGAGAAGCAGGAAAGTGCAAAGAGAGGAGCAAAAGCTGGAGTTGCAAAGAACAATTCTGGAGTTGCTGCTATTTCCTTGATATGCTGATGTGTTTTGCATACAAAGTCCCTGGAACCAAGAAGCTCTGTTTTTGCTAGTTTTTTTTCATCTTCACAAAACTTATATTTTACAGCATTCATACCTCCATAAAGGGTTACTGTCAATCCTTTCTTTTAATTCTTGGAGTGTACCTTCCTCATCTGGAATCTCTTCCACATGTAGAAAACAAGAGTCCAAGTCTCCATTCCTGACCGTTAGCCTAGTCTCTAACTTGTTGTTTGGTGACTAGGAGGCAATTCCTGCAGATCCTCTTCCTCTTAATCCTCTGGGAGATGTTTGGATGTAGGGCACTTACTGTTCACTTTTCTGTGGCACTGTGGGTATCTTCTGTGGGGTGGGAGCAAGGGAGGGAGGTGCCCATGGAGCAGTGTTTGGACTCACATGTGCTATGGGTTTTCTGTCCTGACACAGCAGCATAAGGTGATGCCAGAAAGCTCAGCACTGTTCCTCGAAAGGAGATTTGTGTCCTTCCTTCTCTGGAGTTTTGCTTTTCTCTTTCCTGCCTCTGCTTGTGCAGAGACCAAGCAGGCATGATGGCTGAGGGGGAGTTCCAAAGCCAGCAGACATGGAGGGCTGTGTCTGGCACCCCATAGGAAAAGCAAAGCTGTCCACGTATGGCCTCCTTCCTTTCCTGGAATAGAATTGCTTGCTGAACATTAAATCAATTCCACCAGCCCCACTAATCGCTTTTGGTGTGTGCATTGCCCTAAGTAGCTGTGTATTTTTCCTTAGCTCCATTTAACATGTTCCCAGTCTGTCCCTCCAAGTCCTGCACAGGGGCTGGATCATTCTCCCAGGTGCAGTTGCACCCCGTGGGGCTCTCTGCCCATGCTGGCAGGACGTGTGTTTGTATATGGGATTGCTGCAGAGTGCCATGACCTTTGCAGCACACTGGTTATTCAAATGTAACTTGTGGTCCACTATTGGCTTCCTGTAGTATTGCTGTTTCCAGCTTTCTCTTTCTGACGTTGCCAATCCTTTTTCCCAGCTGTGTTGTGTTTTTCCTTTTGCAGACTGGATTTCAGTTGACGTGCAGCTCGTATTTCTCACAGACCCAGGACTGTGAGTCAGTTGTCACTGGCTTTACAATCACTGGGTGTAGGGAATTGACTGCACGTTTCTGCTTACACACCTATGAGCCTGAGACTGCCTTTGAATATCTGCAATGGTTCCCACCTTGCTGTCCCAAATGCCACTTCCAGAACATGGAAAGAGGTGCTGAGGGAGGCAGATCCTGGCAAAAAATACACCTAAGCAAGGCATCTCAGGCCAGGCAGGCACTGTGTCCTACTGTAGTGGCATGTTTTGTCATCTTTTTCTTAAACTAATTAGTTGCTTGTTGGTTTTCAGCCCAGATGTCATAGTTTCCATCTGAGCCAGTGTAAATTTGTATTTCTGTAAGGATTTCTTCAGACTCTATTATCTGGAATCCAATTAAGTCGTGTTCATTCAGGATTAATCACATGTGGAAGTGTTTGCAGAACTGAGGTTCCTGTGTTCTTAGCAGCATACTATTACTGCTGTATTTCATTATCCCCCCATAGGAAAGGGATGGGGAATTTCATGTGTTAGTTGCCCTCCACAGATCCACTGCATGGCTGTCCTGAGTGTTGTGGAATAGCAAAAGGAAGATGATACCTTGTCCCAGTAGCTTGCTCTCTAAAGACCATGTCCCAAAGGCAGAGAATGAGTTTGACTGCATAAAGATTCCTTGATTTCAATAAAACTGCTTACATGTGTGCTGCCATGCCTGTAGAAACATAAAAGTAGGACCACAGCCTAAGGGGGGAGGCAGACGTTCATCTTAAAAAAAAAAAAACAAACTGACATTCCTTACTGCAGTGCCTCTCCAGATACCAGGACTTTAGAAAGATATTAGTGGTGCAGCAAACTCAAAAGATAATTCTTTTCATATGGTGTCTGGATCAGGTCACTTGCATATGTGCACATTTTCAGGTACCCCTTTTGTTGGTTTTTATCCGAAGTTCTTTTTCAAAATCTTCCTCTTGTGCAAATTTTATTTTCCTTTGTCACAGTCAGTATTTCTATCACAGCTTGTAGAAGAAGGTAGCATAAAGCTATTAAGCCTCATTGTTAGAATTTTAATGTCTGCAAAGTAGTAAGTTTGTTCTAACTGATAATATTTTGTTTTCTTTGCATTTATTTGTGCAACTCTCCTTTGGAGCTTTTTAATGTTTGTAAGGTAGTGGGTCAGTTTTGTGAACAGATTTTTTGAATTGGTGCTTCTGGTAAAATGACAATAACTCCTTGTTAAAAGATGAAAACAGATTAGAAAAGACACATTTGTCAGATGGAGCTCTTCAGCATTAAAATGCTGTGAATGTTTGCTTCTTATCTTTTAGAAGATGCTTTATGCCATCTCCTGCCTTACAAATGAATGGATTCACCTGTGTATATAATTGCCATGTTATTGTGCTGGATGGGATCTGAGCATACAAAGACAATGGCTTTGTTTATGCTGCCAAACTGTATGCCCAGCTGTGCTTGCTGGATCAAGCCTCTAGCTGTTAACTTTCTAGAAGACCATAATAATAAAGATTTTAGTGGCAATATGTTCAGAAGAAATGCCAGCTTCTTTAGCAGATGTGGGAGCAGGGGGAACCATTTTTTAATGAGAGGTTTATACCTTTTCTGAAACATTTGCTGCGAGATGATGGTGTTAGTTTGCTTGTTTGTCAGATATCAGCTAGGCAGTGTCCTGCTATAATGACAGGGGTGTCAGGGTTGGAACCAAGGCAGATTTATTGAAAGTGATGCCATTCTGAATGCTGCACATGAGGCTGAATTGGGGATCTTGACAGGTAAAAGCAGTGTGAGCTAAAACACTGTGGTTGTGGAGCATGGTTTGGACACATCATGTGTCATCACCATTGCATTAGAGAGTAAAGGTAAGTGACAGAATTAAAATTTTCAAGTTACTGACAGAAAGGCTTTTGGTTGGATTTTCTTGATTTGTATGAGGTCTGTATAAACACTGGATCCCAGTATAAATCTGTATGTGCAGTGTTCCATAATGTCCTTCCTCGTTCCAGATATGTGTATCACTAACCAAGTGCTCTTTTATTTGTAATTGCCTTTAGAATAATATGCTGTTTCTTTATAGCTGCTTTATAGAACGAAGTAGCAACCTTATTTAAAACATGCTTACTATGGATGCCATCCCTGATTCATAGGGTTTAAAAATTTAATATTAATGTATGTGGGAAATATTTAGTACAGTTCCACACATGTAATTTGTTCCTTGACAGCCTGGATCCTTAAAATTAATCTTCTGGTTATCTCTCGAAGTCTGGGATAGAAATGAGCAACAGTGATGGCCAGAAGGTATAGAGATGGAAAGTTAGAGAAAATCAGAGGAAGAAAGCAGATTCTGGAGTAAACTTTGTGACATAACTGCAGTTGAGTTACTGGGTTTTGTAGGTAACTTGTGTTCATGGCAACACCATGTTCTGAGAGGTTCTTTGAGAGTGACACACAACACTGACACATACTTCATATGTCTATTCAGTTGAACACATTGGATAGAAACAGTGGGTATTAAAAAGTAACCCTTCATCCTACACACATATAAACATATAGGCAACTTCAAGCCCATGATTAATCCATGTGAATTAAAAGAGAGTGTTCACATGCTTAGAACTCATATTTAGTGGTTTTGATGTAAAATATAGTCTTTATAATGATGGGCTGCCACCCTAGCAAATCTGATCACTACCATATTGATGTGTGCATCTTGTCTCTGACATTAATGCCACTTATATTTCTAAAAATACATCTTTTTGTCTTTCATGTTTTCATTGTTTCATTTGAGTTTGTTTTTTTTTTTTCTAACATGGTTTTGTAATTAGGATTTAAGTTCATAGGTATATAGTACACAATGGAGTGCTTTGTATATTTTAATATAGATTTATTCCTGTAAGCTGCTGCTTGAGTTCGGGGGGCTGAGCTTGAGGAAAATGTTCATTTGAATAAATAAGGTTGTTATTCTTTTAGGGACTATCTAAGTAAATTTCAGCAACGTTATATTTAGAGTCAAAACTAAATGAAAACTCTCATTCTGAGGTTTTGGAAGCAGAAGATTGGGCAGGTGGGGAGGGGTATGACTTGACTTGGAAAAACTTGTTCCTGAGTCTCTTTAGGCAGGAGGATTAAAATTCCTGAGAGTTTAACCTAGACTGGGGGGCTCAGCAAAGAAGGCATTTGACACCCTAATGGCAGCTCCTGGAAACAGGAGCAGAGACTGAAATCAAACCCAGTAAAAATACCAAAGCTGGGTCCAAGTGCTGCACAGAGACCACTGCGACTCCATGAATCTTTTTCCGTTCTATGGTTTTAGCAACCCAGTCAACACAGGCAAAAGTTCCATCTTAGCAAAATAGTCTGGGGGTTTAATGGCTTGTTTTGTGCCGTAGAGGGTGGCTGAGGCTGGGGGAGTAATGGAAACAATTATTTACAGACAGTTGTTAGGTTTAGAGTGACCAGGGGCTTTCAGACACCCTGAGCCCTCCTGCAGGTACAACTTTGCAGTTTGGCAGCAGAGTAAACAGAAAAACCTGCCTTTGCAAAATTATTGCAAATCACTCCATTTCCTTGCCTTTGCAATTAGATTTCATTGCTTCTCATTCCCCCCAGCTTGTGTACATGTTGTTGTTTTCTACGTGTCACTTGCATCACAGCAAAACAACTGACCTGGTGCCAGTGATGCTCGGTGATTAGACTTACCCATGGCCCCAGAATACAGGCTAAGGCCTCTCCCAGTCCACCATCTACCCATGAGCAAGGTAGGTGCTGGGATGTGGTGCTGCTGCACTCAGCCCCAGGCTGTGGAGTCCCCTGCACCAGCCCCAGTGCCTGCAGAAGATGCATTTGTGTGGCTGCCTGTGCCTGCAGAGGGCTGGGTGGGTAACAGGGTACATCAGCTCATGAGCCCAGGAAACAGAACTTGATGTTTGAAGGAGTTAGTTGCTTAAATCCTGCAAATAGATGTTCTGCTGTGAACACATTAAGACCATGAGCCTTTATGTTCTGTTGGTCCACAGAGAGCAGCGTAATGAGGACAAACACATGCTTGGCTGTGTCTCCATTGCCTCTAGAGGACTGGCAGGACACTCGTAGTCTCATCTCTGCTGCTGCACCTGAACCTCAGAGGGTTGCAGGATACTAAAATGCTCTGTGTTTTCAAGGGACAAAGATTTTTGTCTTCTTTTCCCAGGTAGCAGTAAGCATTTTCTGTATGCAGGCACTTGTTCAGTGGCAAGGAGTGTTTCAGGCCCCTGATGTTATACCCCGTAGCTGCAGCTGATGGCAAGAAAACAGGTCACAGAGGAGACAAGTACAGGGTTACCTGTACTCAGAAGCCCAAATGATAGTGGAAGCTCCAGTCTCAAGCTTGAATCCTCCCCAACAGGAGCCTGTAGGAGGCTGCAGTAAGTGAAGGAGGCTGTTCCTTTCTTTGTCTCTGGTACATGTCCCCTGTCACAAACTGGAGGGTTGTGTTCTCCACTGATCATGTTTCCTTACCCAAAACAATCTTAGCCACAAATTGTAGTGTCATTGGGGTTTTGTGTATATTTTGGGAAGCTGGACCAAATACTGCACAGGGATGTTCTGTATCCTTTAGCCTGGAAATATTGTGTAAATCCAATTGTTTCAACTGACTTTTTGGGGTAGAAAATGATACTGGAAAAGAAAGTAAATTAAGCCAGCCAAGTCTAGGAGACCACAGTCTTCTGGAAATTTGCTTACCTTTTGGCTTTAAGTGTGCTGATAGGAGCTTAAGGACTAGCAACACTTCTTTTAATAGAAGCTGGGACAGTGGAATATGGAACTTTGGGTGGAACAAATGAGTATAAATTCAGTTGTGTGTATTTGACCAAATGTCAACGCTCTAGGCCGGCTGCATTTAATTGAAAGTGTTTTGATCATGTTAACTGGCAAAAAAATCCTACCTCATGAATATAACATTCTGCCTTAAAACTAAACAAAATCAATGAAGTAGTAACATTCTAGTGTAAATATTGAGAGGCAGGAAATATATTCTTCAGTCTGAAGATTTCTTATACCATCCATGCACTCCTTTGAGCAGATGAGATCTGAAGGTGGCAGGGTTTATCTAAACACTTTGGGGAGGAAGGTTATATGACTTTTCATGTCTCTTTGGTTTTTAAGAAGAGAGTAGGATAGAAATACAATGTTTGTGAATGTCCAGTCCCTGAACTTTCTCACTTAATGATGTCTTGACTGGTTAATTAATTTTTATTTGCTGTATGTCTTCTAAGTACATTTTTATATGTGCATTTCTTGCACACTTGTATATTTCGAGACAAAAATATTTGTGGTAAGATGGTAAAACAGTATAACCAAATTTTGCCATCAGAAACTACTTTCATTAGGTGTTATTGGGCTCACTCTTACTTGCTTTGGTGGATGTACATTGCAAACAATATTTTGATACCTGAGGGATAATTCGGATAAAGGATAACCAAGCCTTCCCTCTGCTTAAAGGGAAGAAAAGTAAATGTTAAATACCTCAGAGCTGACAATATTTGTTTAAAATAAACAAGATTTCCCCACCCATACACAAATAAAAAGTAATTTTGTGAGCCATGAAACTTAAGAAGTTTATTTTTCTCTGGCTTGCCTTTGTGTGGATTTCCCAGTGTCTGATGTTTTTATTCAGCCTGCGTTGCAAGCTGTCTCTAAGCATATGGACTACTTGTCTGCCCATCTTCTGTTGGACAGCCTATTTATCACAAAACATGGGGAAACTTAATATCTCTCTGGCCTTTCTCCTTTTGTCTGGTTTGGCAAAATTGTCTGATGTGTCCCTGAGTTATTGCAGGTAAGAGTCAGGCTGAAAGCAGTGTGATCACATCCTTTTCTTTCCTTAGGGAAGAGACTGGGGGAAAAGAATCCTAGTGGTAGCACCATTGCTTCATTCACAGTAGCAGAGAAATGCTTCATTTGGAGAAAACAGAGCATTTCTGCAGCAGCCTTACTTTGGGGTGTGCTCTCTGGGAGGATTACAGTTTGGTAGCCTGAAGCGCAACCCTGACAGAGCTGGAAGTATGCATTACTAGGAATTCCTCTCATTTTAGTAGTGGACCTCAAGTGCTTTATGAGGAGAGCAGTCCTATAGGCCTCATTCATAAAAGTGAGACCGAAGGAGATGCAGTGATTCATGTGGCCAAGGTCATCCCAGGGGCCAGTGGCAGACAGAGGACTTGTCTTTGTATCCCCTGAGTCTCCTCCTCTGACAGTCTTCCATTCAGCCCCAAAAGTGCAGAGAGGACTTGAATCACATGAATAGATCAGTTATCTACAAAGTCATGCGTACAGATACCAGTCACGCAGAACTAAGCTCTGGCCCCATTTTCATATTGGAGATTAAAGCAGCTCTGCAGAAAGTGTATTTCAACTTTCTGTCTTAAAAATATGCTGCTAATTAGAGATGTAAAGGGGCTGAACTCAGCTACAAGACTGCTGATCTTTCCTAGTGAAACATTGCTGCCAGCATTGTTTGGACTCCAACTAACCCTTCATTGTCTTCTATCTCGTTGAGGTCCTGAGCATGCACAGAAAAAAAAAGGAGGATTGATGTCTTTATATTGTCATTTCTGGCTGTCTGCAGGATACCCTTCAGCCATTTTCAGCAGTGCTCAAAAGTATGCTCTGCTGGTTTTAATCTTATTTTGCTTTTTGTTTTTGCTGGTGGCACTCTTCAATGCCCAGAGACTTTTTTAATTTTTACTTCTGTAGCTGTGCAATTCCACCTTATTAAGTTGGATTCTGCTTCTAGTCTCACCCTGCACAGGGTTATCTTTTTTAATGGGTAAAAAAGTGCATATGCCAGCATTCCACACTATGAGTTCAGGTATGTGATGTACATTGGGGAGCAATGCTCTGCTTCAAATATCAATCCTGATACATGAGAGAAAAAGTCAGCAGTCTCCAATCAGCTTTAGTTGGATTGCTCTTCAATTTAAGCACTATGGAATTTGAGTCACAGTTTTTAGCTTGAAGCAGGTTGGATTTTTTTAATTTTTTTTTTTT
>VZUA01024837.1:2098-30385 GCA_013401035.1 Horornis vulcanius | reverse complement strand
TGAAAAAGAATATTTGAGAATTTAAACTGTGACATCAGTTTTCTCAGTAGAGCCATGTAATTTTTTTTTGTAAAAGTGTTCTCAATTTACAGGTATTAGAGGGTACAATGGAATATTAATATTATTAAAATTTCTACAGTCAGGTGCTTTTTTAGGGTGCGTGTTAGGAGCTCAAAAATACCAATGTCTATTTTAATTTTTGGAACAACCAAGTTTCTCTCTTCTCCTTTGATGTGGTCCTCTTCACTATTTTTCTAGCATACATCAAATATCTAAACTCAGTCCAAGTCATCAAAAACATTCAAATAAAGCCAAAAAGAGAAATAATTATCTCAAGCTTGTCTTGTAAACACTAGTATAACACATTCTTAATGGAAACCACCACTTCTTTTTAGCACATCACTTTTGATCATTAATAACTCGTGGATGATGGAATAATAAAATCCATACCAAGTCCAATTTAACAGCCAAGCTATTTCGTAGCCAGAGATGATGAACATTTATTCAGACTCCAAACTGGTCAAATTCACAAGACAAGCCTATTGGCTTTTCAGGTAGAAAATAGGTTCTGGCACAGTTTAGTTTCCATCTCTGAAATGCTCTTTAATTTACCTCTGAGCCACTTGGATATTCTTATACACATGATAAGAAGAGAATACACTGCACAGACACCATATGCAAGTGTCTGTGTAAATTCATCCATCATTCCCAGGAAGAAGAGGAAAGGGAAAGAAACAAGGACACAGCACCCTCCTGGGGAGAATGCCACTGAAGGGACAGCACTCTGTAAGGAGCACTTGCACAGAGTGACATGAGAGAGACCTACAACACTTCTTACAGCTCCAAAGGCCTGTGTGGCACTCAACATCTCTTTCGGCACATGAGGCAATATTTGTTCCAAGCACTTTGTGGAAAGGAGTGGAAGCATGGCTGTTGAAAATAGCTGAATAGAAAGTAAGGTAACCCCTCCATGACTCCTAGGTTTTCCACCAGAAATTATGGCAAGAGAAAGGCCGAACTTCAAGATATAATTTTGTTTGGCTCAATCTGATGAATTGATGCATAGCTGGGGGCATTGTTGGTTCTTACTTTTCCAGTCACTGAAAACACAGTGCATATATATCTGTTTTGCTGTTTCTAGTGGTGATCAAAAAATTCAGCTAATGATGCAGCACATTCTGGAGTTCTTTGGTACTTAGCAAGTGCAGAATTAGTGAATCATCACAGCAAAAGCACTATACTGTCAATGCAGGTCTGGTTGGGCTGGTCATTCTGAGATCACTGTTCTGCAGTTAATGAAGGGTCTGGACCTCTTTGGAGGATAAGGCCAAACAGAGACCGTGTGATCCTGTCTTGGCAGAGCCTCTGGCCCACATTCTGAAAGCTGCTTGTATAGTTCTCCAATGCCAAAGAAGAGATTTAAACATTCAGCTTGAAATATGCTTATCTGTTACTTCTACCAAACTCCTTGATTCCCAAATTCTTTTCAATCTGGTCCCTCAGGTAGAAGACCTCCTTATGCTAGCAGAAACAGTGAGGTGGGGAGCAAGTGAGAACATATTCACATGAATGCACACAGCCTTCAAAAGGCACATAAGAAGACAGCATTTTAAGCTGTATGGTAATACAGTGCATTAAAATGCACTCCTAATACATTATTTGTTGTATATCTGAGTAGAAACAGCATATGCAAATTGATTCTAAGCATGCAATGTAATTCCCATGTATATGAGCTGTGCAAATGGGAATTCAAGCTTGTTATGAGCACTGACTGAGACATGATCTTTGGTTGTTTCATTTTCTCTAACTCTGAGTCATCAGTCTCACTGTCTGATAATGAATTTGAACGTGAGTCTGTATAATACCTTCTCATTCTCCATCACATACCCTCCTGTCATCATGTCATTTCCAGGGAAAAAACGTTGGAATCACATCCCACAGTGATGAGGTGAGAGATTGCTTTTTCTGAAGGAGTAGGAAATATTTGTCACCTTAATAATTTAAAAGTTGATGCTTTTGAGAACTGTCCACATTACAGTCTCGTTGGGTTTGGGAGCATTGTGTCATTTGCCTAGTTTTATTCTTCATGGCAACAGAGAAAATGTCCATAAGGCTTTGAGAGACCAGCACGACATGAGGGAGTGGGGACATTTGGTGGTATGAGGCCATAAAAAGCAAGTGCAAGATGAATCACCCATTTGCAGGACAATGGTGTTCATTGATGCAATTTTCAGCATGATCTTAAAAAATTATGGTGGCTTAGAGGGGTGTCTTTCCTCACCCCTCTCCTTACTCTATTTTTTCCCTCACACATTCTTACAAGTGGCTTTATGAAGTTATGAGTATAGAGACAATGTCTAGCCTGGAGTCACCTGTGGGGGATGTGTGACATGTCTGTTTCTAGAGAAAGAATATTGCCGGTTGGATGAGAGATCTACAGACAGATTGCCTTTTCCCTGGAATAATCCTGAACCTTCTGTAAAGAGGAAAGGGTTCTCAAGTAACAAATCCAGGATGTTTTTCCAAGTCGTTAGATTTCTGGGTTTGAGAAGCCATGGAGGATAATAAAAACTGTATGGACTGAAGCAGATGACTGAGTGACAGCTCTCTTTCTGCCTATATGCATCACAAGAAATTTCCTTGAGAGCAGCCTAACCCACAACTAATCCCACATGCCCTAATCAGCAGAGTTTACAACATTTCTCATGGGATGTGGAGCTTGCAAAACAAGGAAAGCTGGCAACCTCAAAAGGAGAAAGCTGCTAGCACCAGAGCATGCCGTGCAGAGCCAGGGGCACAGCTTCCCATCACCAGTCACAGGCACAAACCACTTCTGCCTCCCAACCACCAGTGCACCTCTGGCAGCTGCCTGCACGCAGCAGAGAAAACAATTTCCTCCATCCCATCTGCCCTTGACACACAACAGCAAACACAGAGCAGCCCTGAGCTGACAGATGGGGAAAGTCCATGCAGGGTGTTCTGATATCTTCTCTGGAGTTCAGGATCCTCAGTTCACTGCCAGTTCATGAGCTGACAAGCTTATCCATGGTCTCCTATGACCCCATCCAATTTCACCCAGCAATCTCAGCAGCTATGCAGTGAACAGTCCAGGCTTCAGCCTCCCTTAGACAGAGGTCAAGCTGTTTTTATCTGCTTGTCAGATCATCATTGGACCAGTTAAGGATGCTCCAGTCCTTCTGAAGGAAATTTGAAAGGTGACACTGGAGTTTGGTAATAGCAACACTTACCCAGGTTAGAGGAAAGCCTACCTATGTTACCTACTCATGAATTATTTGCATACAGCATCATGGATGGATACTTTAGGCACAAAGACCAGTATCCAGCCTCTTCTTTCCTTTGTCTTAATCGCTAGCACATATGATGACATACCTCCTACTCTTATTTACTCATCCTTATGGCTTTTGCATTTTTTTCAGAGCAGGCCAGGGCAGGGTGTACAATGGGAGCAAGTCCTTGAGGAAGGGGCAGGAGAGACAAGAGAGAAAGATGGATGAAGAATGAATAAGATCAGGGAAAGGCCTAAGCAAGAAGCAAGGACTGGAAAAGAGAAGGAAGACTCCTGAGATCAGGAGTTGGGGACAGGTTTCAGACCACTTGAAGGCTGAAGGGCAAAAAAGTGATAATCACAGGAAGGGAGGAATGTGGAGAATAACCACAGGGCCTAGGGTACAAAAATTTAATATGCAGAATCCAGAACAAAAGGCAAGAGATGACAGAGCAGTAGAACACCCTTTCAAGAACTTTCTCATTAATCTGTTGCTCCTCTGGTTTTGCTTTCTAGCAAATGGAGAGGCGCTGACCAAAGCGTGTGTCTGCAGCGCCCTCTAGTGCCCGCTCCCCCTGGAGACGTGCGGCGGCCGGAGCCCCCGGGCCGCCCCGGAGAGCAGGCCCGAAGGGCTCAAGCGTCTTGAAAACCTGCCTCGAGACATCAAGAGCAGGAAACGGGGAGAGTTTTCTAATCCGCTGTTGAAAATAAACACAGTAAATTGCATCCAAAAGTCATAAGTAAAAGATAATTGAGCTCAAAGAACCGTGCACGTGACCACTTAACTAAGAAATGTCAACAGGTAATTGTCCTTCAGTGTTGCTGACTGTGCTTGACTTTGTACTTGCTAATATTCGTATCCATTTAGTGTTAGTTGCTTAGACATGGAACAAGATGTATATGAGAGCTGAACTTAAGCGACAAAAAAAAAAACCTTTCCCTTTTTAAAATTAATTTTTATATATTGGATGTGCAAGTTTATTTTTTTGGGCTTAAAGGCCAAATGAAGAAATAGGAGCATGGATACTGGTCAGTGAATGGAACAGATTTATAGACTGTTTAAAATCCTTTTGATCTTCATTTGTCCCTGCTTTATTGACTTATATTTTTATTATTTAATTTTTCTTGTATGAACTTGGTGCTGACTGGCAGAAAACTGTGCGTTCATGCAAACTAATTTTTATGCCTTTCAGGTAATGATGCAGAAACTTCAAGGAAGGTCCTCTCTATATGGGATGTTTTTCAATGGGTGGAATTCCTGCTATGAAACCTATCTCTGAGATTTGGATTTAGTCTAATTTTGTCAAACCTCTGCTAAATCACATTAATTCTCAAAATGCCTTTAAAACTTGTAGCGCAACCTACTCCATAAAGCTGCCTCCTCTCACCCAGCTGTCTTACTCTGCTTAATTCATTGTTGAGTTTCTCCACTTTTGCTCTGAACCAGCTTAAAGTCAGACCTGAAAGTCCTTGGCCTCTGAAGGAAGTGGTAGAATAATTTCTGCTCTTTGCAATCAAGAAGTGATTCAAAAATGTGAATCAGCTTGCAGTTTTGACCTACTATATTGGAGGGACTCCTCTGAAAACAAGAAGTGTATGTTACCACTCTGCAGGACAAGAGCTGAGACACACTGGAGGCAGAGACACAGTTCTAGAGCACAGACAGTGGTAGAAATGGGCCTCAGCTCAACCCCTCGACTCCTGCACTCAAAACAGGAATGAGAAGACATTAGTTGCTCACATCCCAAAGACCCTCCAAACCTCCCTGTCTGGCCACACACTTCAGTGTTTGTTACTCATCATTAGTGCAAAGCTAAGCATGGGACTGACAGCTGAATGCATGACTTCTGTGGGCCATTTCTAGTGCCCAGGACTCTCAGTTCCTGCTGATAAATTGCAGATTAACTACATACTAATTTCTGGTCCCTCCCAACTCCCCTGAGATACTGACATTCTTTGTTGTTCTGAAGCCATAATCCAAGCTGAAATAAAACCATTCCTAAAGCCACTATCCTTTCCTCCTTTTAATGTCACAAAACAGATTAGTTGAGGTGGAAAGACACCTATAATAACTTAGTACTCCTTTTGCATAAAAATAGCTATGTTTTGTACAAATATTAGGGGTCATCCAAGCCTTTTATACTATAAAAATAAATTTAAAAAAAAACAAAGAAAAATATTTACAGAGATCTGCTTCTTAAATCAAAAGACAGACAGGTCTTAACAGTCAGAGTGGCTGATGCACTCTCTGAAAAATGTGCATGGTCCCAGTATGTGTTTTATAAAACTATGTTTTACACTTTATAGAGCTTGAACTGGCCTGCACACTTTATTAAGTGTGTGGAAACAGCTGTTCACAATTAAGTTCTTTATTCTTCAAATACCTACTACTGGGCACTGAATTGACTGCCATATGTTAATCCAAGTCACTGATCTATATCTCCATATAGACATACTCCACAGTATTCTTGAACTGCTTTTCTTTACAATAATGTTAGTTTTCCTGCATAGCAAAATGGAAACTCAGAGCCTAATTCTCTTCTCATTCACACCAACATGAATCAAGGTCATGGAGCTATGCTGATGAAAGCAGATGTAAAATAGAATGATGGCCTACTATAAAAATAAATTTTTAATTTTTAATTTTAATTTTAATTTTTGCAAATCACATATCTGAAAATTAAAACAAACACCTGCCAAGCTGCTACCCGTAAAAGAGGTCAATCTTTCAGAGACCAGTAGAACGCCTCTTTGTGACAGATATCCTTTCCCCAGGAAGGAGGAATTGTGTGTCACCACTGTTACACATAAGCCATGGGAACAGGAAGAAACAGGCTGGTCAGAAAGCTGCTTTCCTTAACTCTGCATACACCTTTTCCCTTGGCATTATTAAAATATGCAGGAATGGAATATTCTGTTACTTCTGCAGAACAAGATACGCAAAGGAAACGGTCTGGCAAGCTTGTTTCCAAGTGTAAAGGGCTTTTTTAGTTCCCAGTAGCCTTGCCAACAAAATTAAAGCTCTTCAAATAACACTCAAGTTGGTCTTTCCTTCAGATGCATTTAAATGTTCCTAAGTCTACTAAGGTACTTCCTTTCTTTAGAATTCTTTGTGTCCAAATGTCAAGTAATTACCAAGGAAAAACTTGTTCCAACAGATGCTTAAACAAAACTCAGGAAAGTAATTCCTCCTGTGTTGGGAGCCTCAGACATTTGAGGCTGTCTGATAAAGCAAGATATTTGAACAGGTGTTTAGTTTGAACAAATACCCGGTTCTATTGGAGGCAAAACCAGAGAGAAAACCTGAATCCACTATTTAGAGAGGACGGGTGAGCCAACACCCACATTAGTAAGCAAAAGTTCAGTCCCTTGTCTGTATGTTAACTGTGTCCAGCCCCAAGACAGCAGTCACATGGAACACCAGAAAAGCAGGTTTTGTGGCATACCTTTCTTTCTGGGACATGAAATCAGCCCTGCATGCAGCTCCTTTGGGACTTAATCTCACCAGGACAGGATAAACACAGCAAACATTGTTCAAAGGAGAGCCAGTTCTCAAACAGTACCCACAATGAGATGTGTGAGTTGTAATGGCATGCAACACATCACAAAAAGTCATCAGCCAAGATCATTTGGGAATTCCCATTGCAGCCTGAGTGTTACACTGTAAGGATGAAGGTACTTGAAATAATATTGAGTCTGCTTATGTAGAAATCTAGCTTAGACAAGACATGCAATGGCCATATGGTTACTATAAGATATCACAGTAACATAGACTTGAATATGTGATAATAGTTTCATAGGCAATGGTTTAATACTAGCCATGTGTTAGCTGTATAGATACAGCTGCTAGGAGAAAAGTCTGGGCACAATCAAAGGGATTGAGACAGTCAGTGTTTGCCAAACTTAGAGGATTTAGCCACAGTAATAACTAGATTTTACCTTGTGTTTTTCATATTAATTTCCCTGATGAAACTATGGTTTATAATGGTGAGAGTAATATTTCTTTGTTTGCTCCAACAGGCTGAAGTCATGTGAAAACTGGTGTTTCTTTGAAAGCTGGGAGGAAATCGAAGATTGGCTTCAAGGTTCTTGGGAAAGCAATACAAATCTTCATTAGGGCAGTAATAGGCATTAATGCACTGTAACTAAAATGGTCTGTTACCTCTTCTTGTTAGAAACTGGATGATAGATGGAGACCATTTCCTCTTTCTGATTACCATTGCAGCTCTAATGACTTTGATGAATAAATACATGATTGAACTGATCGTAGAAAAGAAACAGGAGCATAAGGCAGTGATTTGGTCATGTAGCTATCTTTCCCCCTCTAGAGACAAAGCTATTTAATTAATAAATTGTTAAGGACATGGATGGTGTAAAATAACAAAGGTGTTCATGTCTTCCTTTGAATTTTGGAGGAAAGGTTTCTGTTGTTTTCTCTCTAATATTACTGGACCTGTTCTAAATGAAGGACCTTAAAGAAATAACTTTTTCCTTGGTTTTCTTCTTACTATTTTTCATTTACTAACATCTTCATGATTCTACCTCAAAACAGATTTCTAGCTGCCTGTGATGAAGGTATGAGTTTATGTCCCAGACTTAATACCATGCTCCACCAGTGTGCACTGCTTTTTGGTGCTTGAGAAAATGACGGTGTTTTGACACAGGTCAGTGATCTTCAAATAATTGTTCCTTTACCATAATTTTTAATAATTACCAGAAGAGTTACAAATTCATATATAATAATAACATACTTATACTCTCAAGCCAAAAATTTACCTTAGAACTACATAAAATCACTTAAGATTGAAAAGTGTTCCTCATATGTTGCAATTATCCCATTGTTGAGTCATCAAAAAATAAGGAAGTCAGAAATTCTCCTGGAGAACAATCCAGGCTTTAAGACTTTTAAAATTGTATTGTAAAGACACAAAACAATACCCCCACTACCCACACCCTATAATAATAATATAAAGTAATAACTAAATGTCATTATTGTAGAGGATTTTTAATATTTATGATGCTTCTTCAAACCATTTCAAATATTCAAATTTTTAAAAAATATTTTCATTCTTCAGTACAATAGTAATATTTTAATACTGTTTACAGTACATTTTTTTCTGCCTTCAAATTTTAAAGGTAGAGAACAAAAATGTAAACATATCTTGACTCATTTGTGGGCTTTTTCCTAAATGTTTTCCAAATTATCTTTCAAAATATGTGATGTAAATAATGTACCTAAGGTTTCATATAAATATTATACTGAGATTTTTACATGAACAGCAGGATAGCCTGTGGATCTTAGCACAGAAGCAAAATAATGTAACCCAAATATGCAACAGTTCTTTCTAGAGTAACCTCTTCAGTCACTTTCAACCAAAGCACATCACTGGTGGACACAAATTCCAGTTCAGAGGTAAAGTGGATGAGAAGGAAAGCAAAAACTAAGTTCTAAAGTACAAATTAGGAAACTCCCAACTCCTGTCTTTTTTCGTGCCTATCATCCTTACCAGGTGGTAAGATCCTTACCACCATCCTTACCATCCTTACTCTAGGCCAGAGTGTGCCCAGGTGGTCAAGAAGCCCTGTGGTATCCAATCTTTTATCAAAAATATTGGGGCCAGCAGGACCAGGGCAGTGCTTGTGCACTGGTGAGGGCACACCTCAGATCCTGTGTTCCGCTCTGGGCCCCACACAAGACACTGAGGGGCTAGAGAGTGTCCAGGGAAGGGAAACAAGGCTGGTGAAGAGTCTGGAGTACAAGCCCAATGAGGAGCAAATGAGGGAGCTGGGAGTGTTTAGCCTGGAGAAACCAAGGTTCAGGGGAGACCTTACCACTCTCTACAACTGCCTGGAAGGAGGCTGTAGCCAGGTTGGGATCAAGTTTTTCTCCCAAGTAATGAGAGACAGAACAAGAGGAAACCATCACAAATTGCACTGGATTGGGGACATTTATATTAGATATTAGCAAAAATTTCTTCACTGAAAGGGCTGTCAAGCATTGGAACAGGTTGCCCAGGGAAGCAGTGGAACCACCATCCCTGAAGAGATGTAGATGTGGCACTTGGGGACATGGTTTAGTAGAGGGCTTGGCAGTGTTAGGTTGACTGTTAGACTTTGTCTTAGAAGCCTGTTCCCAGCCTAAGTGATTATATTATGCTCTTTTTTCTGTTTTGCTGATATATAGTAACATTCCCATACATTTGTAGACATAGCTAACAGCCCAATATGTTCCCTTACTTTCTAATTCTCAGTCCCATAGCAGAGTTTCCAGAGGTAGAAATAATAAGAGCAGAAAAAATCCCTTACCCAGGAAGACATCAGGATTTACCACATTCCCAGTAATCTCTGTACACCTAACTGCATTTAATTATTATGTCCTGGCAGTGTCTTTTTAGGCTGGGTAGCAAACCTGTGGTCTTGTCCTTGAGGAACCCTGTTGAAGCTGCAATAAAAAAAGCTGGTAACTTCCCATATTTGTATGCAAATACAGTTTAGGGTATTTTTCATGAAAAAAGAAGGAAAATAGGAGCAGCCTTTATACCTTGACTTTTTTTGTCTCAGAAAAGATCCTAAATCTTGATAGNACATCACTGGTGGACACAAATTCCAGTTCAGAGGTAAAGTGGATGAGAAGGAAAGCAAAAACTAAGTTCTAAAGTACAAATTAGGAAACTCCCAACTCCTGTCTTTTTTCGTGCCTATCATCCTTACCAGGTGGTAAGATCCTTACCACCATCCTTACCATCCTTACTCTAGGCCAGAGTGTGCCCAGGTGGTCAAGAAGCCCTGTGGTATCCAATCTTTTATCAAAAATATTGGGGCCAGCAGGACCAGGGCAGTGCTTGTGCACTGGTGAGGGCACACCTCAGATCCTGTGTTCCGCTCTGGGCCCCACACAAGACACTGAGGGGCTAGAGAGTGTCCAGGGAAGGGAAACAAGGCTGGTGAAGAGTCTGGAGTACAAGCCCAATGAGGAGCAAATGAGGGAGCTGGGAGTGTTTAGCCTGGAGAAACCAAGGTTCAGGGGAGACCTTACCACTCTCTACAACTGCCTGGAAGGAGGCTGTAGCCAGGTTGGGATCAAGTTTTTCTCCCAAGTAATGAGAGACAGAACAAGAGGAAACCATCACAAATTGCACTGGATTGGGGACATTTATATTAGATATTAGCAAAAATTTCTTCACTGAAAGGGCTGTCAAGCATTGGAACAGGTTGCCCAGGGAAGCAGTGGAACCACCATCCCTGAAGAGATGTAGATGTGGCACTTGTGGACATGGTTTAGTAGAGGGCTTGGCAGTGTTAGGTTGACTGTTAGACTTTGTCTTAGAAGCCTGTTCCCAGCCTAAGTGATTATATTATGCTCTTTTTTCTGTTTTGCTGATATATAGTAACATTCCCATACATTTGTAGACATAGCTAACAGCCCAATATGTTCCCTTACTTTCTAATTCTCAGTCCCATAGCAGAGTTTCCAGAGGTAGAAATAATAAGAGCAGAAAAAATCCCTTACCCAGGAAGACATCAGGATTTACCACATTCCCAGTAATCTCTGTACACCTAACTGCATTTAATTATTATGTCCTGGCAGTGTCTTTTTAGGCTGGGTAGCAAACCTGTGGTCTTGTCCTTGAGGAACCCTGTTGAAGCTGCAATAAAAAAAGCTGGTAACTTCCCATATTTGTATGCAAATACAGTTTAGGGTATTTTTCATGAAAAAAGAAGGAAAATAGGAGCAGCCTTTATACCTTGACTTTTTTTGTCTCAGAAAAGATCCTAAATCTTGATAGATTCTTACTAATAAATAAATCTTGGTGTGTTTTATGTCCTAACATCTCACAGAGAATGTTTAATGGAAAAATCCCTCTGTAGGTAAATACCAGTTCAGTAATGGAAAATTACATCTCTATAAACATGCACTGTTGTGGAGTTAGTTCTTGAAGTGATCAAGGAAAGTGTGACCCAAGTGGGACTAATTTGACCCTTCACATATGGTACATAAAGCTATGCATAGGAGACCACTAATCTGGGGAAGAGGCCAGTCTAACATTAATTGTGTCTCTAGGCTACACATTCTTCAGCTGATGCAAGTGAAAAAGTACAGATGTCATTTTGGCCCACGGACAGATACCACATTTTTTTTACTGATGCCATAGAAAAACTGATCATGAACAAAGTGGCTAATAAAAGAGCATACGTTATAAAAGGTTTCAGGTTTAAATAATTCACTGCTTCACACCAAACTATCCATGCAAATAAAAAAAATGAAATCATCAAATTTAACTTTCTTACAGCAAAGAAATTACCATATTTTGGCTATAAATTCCTTCATAAAAATGGCACCTATTAATATGAATTTTATATCATATTAAAGTACAAAAAGCTCATAAATAATTATTCCATTCAATACAATTTTTCTTTGTGTTCTGTCTTTCCTTTAAACTACGTCTCCAAATAATTTGCAGAATGAAATCATAGTCTTTTATCATTAATATTATTAGTTCATATAACTCTTAGGCCATGTACCTGAGGTTCTCTGCAGACCTTGTTGGAATGGGCCATGCAGTCACTTTGTCTAGTTTCAACAGGATAAGCAGAGAGAAGCCAGGCCAGCATGAGTGCTCAAGAAAACCTTTTTTGCCCTTTATACCTTCCCTCTCTCTTCCTTCCAGCTGCAGCCAAGAATTAGTCACAGCTGCATTTCTTCAGGTTTTATAAGCTTGTCTTAAACCCTGCTTCCAAAAAGGAGGAGAACCCAAGCTTGGGCGCTTCAACCTATTGAAATTCCACCAGCACTTAATAATAAGTGCAGAGTTTAATCATTTATTAAGGGCAGAGTTGTGGAAAGAGGTAGAACCTTGAAATTCTTCTGCTGTTATTACTGCTAGACAGGGCATTAACAGGGACACATGTTCAGTCTTTAGGACATTTTGCAAAGTGCTCTGTTGTTCTGTGGTGACTCCTCCTGCACTGGCAGAGCCTCCTGGTGGCATCTGTACACAGAGGTCTGGGACAGTCCATGCTCTGGAAATATATTCCCTTGCCATGACCCCTGAAAATATCATAGGAGACAGGAAAAGAGATGCTACTACAATTTCATTTTCTCTTGTTTGTCTGAGAAGGCTATTGTCTCATCTGCAGCCCACAGTAAATGTGTATGGGCAGTCCAGGACATGTAATACACAAAACATCCTTCACCATGAGACAGAATCTAACACACTGCAAACTGAGACACTATTTGGAGAATCCTATGTCTGTTCAGTCTCTCAGCTTACTGGCACAGAGGACAAAAGCAAAATTCCCACTGTATTCAATGCCATAAGGCATCATGAACAACCCTGAAGGGTGTTCCTCTGGCCAGCTGACCTGATGATATTTGGGAAAATAAGACTTTTATTTCCTAGCTCTGTGCCGCAGTGACAGCCGATGAATTATTTACTTCCTCCCCTAAGCCACCCTACAGCTCTGCTGTGCACAGATGCAGCTTTGGCCCCAAAGGCCAGGGGCAGATGAGAGCTGGCCCCTTGGCCAGCAGCCAGGCAGCAGCAGCAGTTCACGCCGGGGTCAGGGACAGTGCAGGCAGCAGCAGCACATGCAGACACACAGCTCTCCTGATCTGCCTCACACCACTGGAGATCAAGGGATTTGCAGTGGAAGAATGGGAAAGTGGAGCTGGGGGAGGTGTTCTATGGCAAGGGCTGAAATTTTGGGTTATCTTCCAAACTGTGACCAGAATAAAACCCATTGGGTTGTGCTGATTCCTTCCTTTCTAAGGCATCTCTACTTTAGTGGAATGGCGTCTGAAAACTGTCTCTGCCAAGCAGATAGTACAGACACGAGATGGTAGTGCCACTACTGAAAAGTAGCTGCCTTACATAAAAGAGAATTATTTTTAAAATCCTCTGCAATCCTGAGCTGTTACAACCACGTGTTATATAAATTGAACATTGTGATTTAGCCAACTGTGCCTCTTTCTCTTTTGCTCCTCATTTGCCTGTCACATGGAAGAGCTCAGTATAAAATTTTGCAGACATGTTTGTGATCCGCAAACTATAGCTTAAATATTTTTTCCTTTATTTTTTTTAAACTCACACTTCTGGGTCATGCATTGATCTGAGCAAGGCTTAGCCTCCCTGGTGATGTGCAGATTTGCCTAAAGCCATTGCCACTGTTAACAAATGTTCCAGTGGTGGTACAGAGATCATCTCTCAGAAACTGCAGCTTGATTTAAATTCACCCACTGCAGCTCCTCATCTCAGCTGGTGCCCTGCTGTGTTTAATTGGCCTCTAAAAGTACATCTTCCTTGTATCTTGATTATTTTGAGTAGGAGGTGAGAGCAGAGGAGGGAAGTCAGGGGAGACCTGCAAGGAGTGGAAGAGGACAGAGGAGAGGCTAAAGGCAAGTGCTGCAGCAGTGGAGTGAGTTATCATAACATTATCCTCAGAAATGCCTTAGGGCATTCACGGGGTGAAGAAATGTAGCTTGGAGCCTGGATAATCACACTTCTTCCTATGAGAAATGGATTTTAAAAGTTTGGGAATAACTTATTTTGTAAAGTTCATCAGCACTAATAAATGAGACGGTGCCAAGGTGGGTCCTGAGAATATGAACGTCATTGTAAATGCTGACAAAATTTTAAAATGCCTTAGCATAATTTTATCCTGAGCTGGGCAGAATTCCTCCAAACAATTCCCAGCTGGGCACTGGCACATTTCTGGAGTTAGCAAAGGCCAAGGCCCATGGCTGACTGGCAGTCTGGATACAGCCATCTGTTTTAGCCTGTGTCTGAGCTCAACAGGATGAAATCAACTAAACCAGACCAGCACCCCACATCAGAAAAGAGGCATTCTCTTTACAGATGAAAGCGTGCAAACAGTAAATCCTATCTTGAATGGTTAAAAAAGAGAGTAAAATGTATACTGTGCTATTTAGGATTAAAGATGCCTTTACACATCCTCAAGTTCACAGACAATTCTCAAAATCAGCAAATTTACAGTCACAATCTGTTTAAATCTTCTCCAGACTGATAAATAGCACAAATGTCACAGCACCATTTCCTGGGTAATTGCTGCTGCCAGGAGATTATTATGAAGATGATGGGCAGAAATTCCTGCCCCAGAGACAGCTGAGGAGAGGTGAGTCCCCTGCAAGCCAGTGCCTGGATTCACAGCCCTCAGGGTGCTGTGCTGCTTGGCCAGCTCTCTGCACAGGGTCACCTCCCTGTTCAGTTTGGACTCTTCATCAAAACTCTCCCTGAAATCAAAGACTTGGTCCACACGAAGTATAAATAATATGTCTTCCATGGGCCTCAGTGCGTTTAGGTGTTTAGATGATCAGAGGTGTTTAGGTGATCTGCAGAGATTTAGGTGATTCGGGGTGTTTAGGTGATCTGCTTCTTCAGGGGTGTTTATCTGCAGAGATTTGGTGAACTTTTAATCAAAATCCAGCAAAAGAAACCATATTTCTATCTACAAAGCTGTGTCCTGGCACTGTATCCTCATGCTGCAGGGAAAATCACAACTGTAATTAATTTAAGAATGTGTCCTTTTTAAGCCACACTTCAATCGGGTTGTATTTTTGAATAATTAAGCTTTAAAAAGGAAGTCTAATGAGACTAATGGCTATCAAATTATTAGATTTTGAAAATCATTGATTTTCTCATTTACACTCATACATGGCTGCTAAAATTAATTGATTTCATTTGCATATAGAGATTGCATTTGCTTTGACTTCCAGAATGTTTCTCTCCCAAGTTTCTCATCAAACTTTCAATATTCATTTTCATAAAAAGGCAAGTGATCCTTTAACTATGCTCATTTGCAGTGGAACTGAGACATTCTCCCTCTTCTAAATAAGCACTATTTTAATTATCCTTTTTGTCTGAATATATTCTTACCCAGAATGCTTAGATATTTCAGCTGTACTCATCACCATGGCATCTGAATACCTTACTGAAATTACAATAGAAAACGCTAACATTAATTTATTTCAAACCTTTTGTTTTCTCTCTTTTCTTAGAGAAACCCTTTTCTTTCTCATTTCTACCACATCCATTAAGCTAAGTAATTTTTTCCACCCCTTACCAACTTTCCACTTTCTGCCTCATAACTTTCCCTTCTCTTGCCCCTTCTCACTCCGTGGTTGGATGGAATGGCTGAGTTCTTCATGTATTTGGAAAAGGTTAAGGTGCCAAATGACTCGTCTTTTCCCTACTGTAATAAATAGCACTAAGAAAAATAGAAATCCTTTCCAAGAGGACCCATCCCTAATAGCAAAGGAATATAAAAAGAAGCCTAGAGATAATGATATGTCAATTAAGTACTAGTGAAATATGTTGATGCTAACCATTTATCCAGACATATGTCTGCTTGGTATCTCTAGCCAGCTTCTATCAACAAGAAAGATGCATCATGATCAGTACAATTCTCTCTATCATCTCTCCCTCATACCATGCTCCTGTTCTGCTAAACTGCCTACATGGTTTATTCTCTATTTTTAAAGTATGAAACTATGCCCAGCGCTTCACAAGTATTTTGGCAGTTTAGAAAATAATTAAAAAGCAAATATCTGTTGTTACAGCTTGGGTGCTGCTGGGCTCTTGTTCTTTAAAAATTTTGTTTTTTCAAATTGTGGACAGGAAGCTAGATAAAGCTAAAATTATGTCCTGATTTTTATTCATTTGTAGTTATTTTGGTCTCTACTCGATGAAAAGGTCTGAGGAGAAGAGCTGTGTGAACCAAACCAGCTGTGCCCTGAGGCTGCAGGCTGTTAGAGAAACCCTAACCAGGTAGGGTAGGTAGCCACAGGAGGCTGTGAGACCCTGGCTGTAAGGGTTCTCTCTCCCAGAGGGGATTTTGAAGAGGATTCCTGCAGTCAGACGTCAGACCAAGCTATTCTGCACAAAAGGAACATTTCTTTAATGTTGGTTCAGTGACATCTTGAATTAGTAGCTATTTTTCTTCACCACACAGTTTTATTCCAAAATGTAATTTATCAGAGGAAGAGATGAAGGGATGCCCTGACAATTTTATTCTCTCCTGACTTATGGTACTCTATTCAAAGAAGGCCTTATTGACTGGCAAACCAGTATCAACAAGGAGAAATTCAAGCCGATGTCCATCCGATCCTCTGCCTGTCTGCTAGGAAGGGTGGCACTTTTACTGGAATAATAATTGTGATGTGAGTATGCTTTCCTGAGATCTCAGTGAGCCATGACATCTTATGAGGCCTGATAACAAGTAATTTGGATTTCAGCCAGCTCATAAGCCCATTTTGGTTTTCCTGGGGAGTGAAGATCTCTGTACTGGATGGCACTACTGAGGTCAGTGCAAGTCATATGATAGCTTTAAAGGAGCTACAGCACTGCAAGGAGCACAAGTCCCAACTTCTGGAATCCTAACATACCTCTGATGTTTAGGGGTTTTGCTGCTACTGCTGGAAGTGACTTCTCTCAAGCAACAGGCTAACAGCATGTATACGCTAGCCAGGAGTACACCTAAAATAGAAATTAAGAGGATCTTTCAAACAATTAAAATATTTCAGTTCTTAAAAATTCCATCCACCTGGAGAAACAGAGGTGGGAAATTGAAGCTGAGGTTGGTGAGTTTCTGCAGTTATAATCTCCCAGAGATTAAAAAATTGAAATTATTGAACCACTAAGAAAACCAAGAGCTATTTAATCCAGTAGATTATGTGCTGCAAGCTCTGGTCAGAAAAGTAAAGTGAAAAGTAAATCAGCAATATGAAAGCTTGAGCATGTCGTAAAATGTGCTGAATCTTAAAATACTGACAATTTTGACTGTCCAAGAGTTCATGTGACTTTTCATTTTCCAAACCTTTTTTAATATTCTCTTAACCTTCATATTTTACCTTTTGCTATGTCAGACTGAATGCACCCAGTCTGATTACACCATAACAATTAAATAATTTTGTGCTTCACTGAGAGACCAGCTGGGAATCCCTTGCTGTAGGAGTCAGCCAGGGAGTCATGGCCAAATACTAGACCACAGAAATCAAATGTTTAAGAATATTTGTTTTGCTGCATCATCTCTACTGAGATGACAGATGTGAACAGAATAAAAAAATAAAACAAAAACATGTTCCAAAGGAGAACATTTTGAAAATGCCTCTCTGTCACTATCTGTACTGGGTTTTTTATCCTCTGTACTTGCAGCGAAGGAATCAGAGTATGTGAGATCACCTTAGCTAAACTGAACAAAAATTAATAGATGGCCATCTCATTTTGATTCACAGAGGCTAGTTCTTACAAAATCATCCATGTAAGTGATATGCCACAAAGGCAGACTGCATAGACCGTAACAACACAATCTATTAGGTGTCTGACCACTGGTAGTTTCACTGGTATTTGGTTTGTGTATCATTGAGGAGTTCGGTAACTTCTAAATATTTGTGAGTTTTCTGTAGTCTGCAAGAGAAATGTTTTGACATTTATATGGAGAGTGGAGATAATATCAGTTTGAGTGGCTATTTATTACTGTACAGAAAGATGGGAAAAAAATAACTGAAATTCAGTCCTATAAATACAAACCCAAAGTCCTGATTCAATCAGACACATGAACATATGTGTAACCTTAGGCACAGAATTCTTACTACTGACATTTAGATAAAGTATTTTCCTTAAATCTGGCTTTTAATTATTGGAAATTTTTTCCCATGACTCTCATGAATCCTTACATTGGTCTGATATGCCCTAACCCAGATTTCCACTAAATTAATCTGAATAAAGTCACTGAAGACCAATTTGAATTTTTTCAAAGGTTTTGGCTGTACTCTTACTCAAAATTCATACGAAGACCTAGCCATAGAAATTTCTAGATGTACATTTGAAGAAGAATAGGGAGGGAGGGGTGTTTAGCCATTTATTTTGCCAATATTCTTCCCTGAAAACATACTGAATTAGGCTTCTCCATGAAAAGTCCATGATGATAGCCACAATAAAGACATATTTCTTGTTGTCAGTGATGAACCTAAACACTTCCTTAATGTGACTGCTATTAGAAGGAGAGGATTGGGTTTTTACATGCACATGAACAAATTTGTTTGAACTCACTCTCAAGATAGGCAGGGCTTTATTTGGTTGATGAGGACATTCTGAGTGAATGAGAACTTAAAGCACTGCTCATTTGTGAGCATTACTATTATAGGTAGTGGAAAATATTCTAGATTTTGTGTATGCACAGCATGCTAGAGTACAACGTATACAACTTTATCATTTCTAAACAATAATGCCTCAGATAGGTTTAATGGAATAAATCACTGTTCAGTACAGTCTCTACAGACAAAGAACGGGATATAGAAAAATGCAAACCCCCTGCTTTTTCAGACCAGCATTCTAATTAAAATTTCATAATTACAACTTTCAGTTGTGATAATGTGCTGCTATCTTAGAAGAGATTTGGGAAACAAAGACATTTTTATCCAATTTACAGTCAAAGTTTAAATATTTAAAATTGATCCCTTAAATCAAAATCAGCAGTATTGCCATGAAAGCAACCTGAGGCCAGCTGCTTTAAAAGGCCAGCCTGGACATTGGTTTTTTGTGAATATTAACATTTTCTTATCTTAATATCACTCCTTTCTGGAAAGGAAACTGTTAAATCCTGAGTATGTTCTTTAGAATCTCTTGGAGAACAAAATGCAGAGCTAAATGAAGCATGAATACCATCCCAAAACTGCTCTGAGGATGTACTGTGAGCCATAGATTTCAAATAGGCTTTGCTGATGTGGGTGCAACCCTGGTTTAGGAGGTTGTCTGAGGGTTTTTTTGAGTGGAATTACATGAAGGTATGTAGCGGAGTAATGAAGCAAGCCATTTTAATGAATAGCTCACTGTATGGCTATTGGTCACCATGACCATCATCATTTTTTTACACACAGTGACTTTGGGATGCAGAAATCACCCAAAATGCATGATCTGTCACTGTAGAATGAAGAGGGTGTTTTCTGAGTTTATTCATATGGTCATGCTCTACAGTAATAATAATATTATTTAATGTGTCTGGGTCATTCCATTACCAGAGTGCAGGCATTATGGGCTGTAAATTGTGGCTCCAGGGCAGCGGGTGAGCTAAGAGAAAAAGTAATGATCCAGTGATCCTGCAGGAACTCGTAGGGGTGATGTACCTAAAGGCATCGCCCAGGACAGAAGCACAGACCCGTAACTGAAGGATTTTGCCAACTGCAGCGTGTGCTCCCCCTGGCTACCCTGTGCTCTGACATTATTCAGTGCACAAAGGAAGAAGATTTCTAGCAAGGGCAGCATCATTGATGACCCTGGCCGGGGCTCAATGCTGCTCAGAGGCTCAAAGTCTTTCATTGCAACTGAAGGGAAGAGGAAGTGCCGACATATTGAAAACGTGAAGAGAGAGAAGAAAAACTGGATTTTTCTTTTCCTTAGGACATGGAGGAAGAGTGTAAATTATTTCAAGATTTTTATATATCTGCTAGATGTTGGGGTTTTTTAATTAAAATTTAATTTTTAATGTGAAAACTGAAATATGTTTTGGATCATTTATAATGTTTGAATTTTCCTAAATAAAAATGTTTTGCTGCAATTGCAATGAAAATCCAATTGCATTCTTTCAAATATTTTTAGGTCACAAAAAATTGGTTTTAGCTTCAAGATAAAGCCCATATTCTGAAGGTGCTAAACCAGGCCTAAGAAATAAAGGAAAATGACACAGGTACAAAGGTTCTGCCTCTACAATCTTTAGTTGAGAAAAATATTAAAAAACCTTCCTGTACCTTGTAGTTACTGTTACTCTGGTCTTGACTGAAGAATTAATTGCTAATTAACACTTTGCAGCAATTAAAGGATATCCAGGATTCTGGGAAAAGGTCTTTCTAATAACAAAAAATTAACCAAAGTCAGATGCTTAATCTGCTGTAAATTAAATCAGCACCACTTCTGGTATGGACTCAAAAATTGGGTTTGATCTCCTGGTCCAAGAAGTGTGCTCTGTTCCATGTACAAGCTCATTGTGGCTCACGTACCATGGTTTCTCTATTCATAATAATTAACTGTGGCTCTGTTAATGCAGTAATTCTGTGGCTATGCTTGCGACACCACAATGATCAAGCTACATCCTAAACAGTAAATAAATAAGCAAATAAACAAAAAAGCCTCACTTTTCTTGAATCACAAGGTAAAAAAAGCACCAAGTTTGGAAACCTCTGTGTGCTCCACACAGCAGATGTTGATAAATCACGTGCAAGAAAAGGCTCCACACAAAGCTGGCCCTCGATGGGAGCCTCTGCAAATAGCTCTGTAGGACCTTTCTTCCTAGGACTGAAGAACTACATTCTGGGTGGGGACCTTGGAAACATCCCTTCTCCATATGGGAATTACACTGGGACTAATCTGCCTAAATCAGCTCTCAGACTAGGACTTGATTCCCTGGACATTGGCATTTAGTAACACTTTGTAGTGGGTCTAGTGCTGGCTAGATGCCCACGCACCCACTAGAATTATTTACTCATTTTCTGCTGCGAGATAGGATTAGAAGATCAAAGCAGCCTCAAACTTAAAAGGGTATAAAGAAAATTTTATTAACAGAATTTAAAGGAAAATAATAAGAATCAGATTCAAACCTTCAGAACACTTCTCCTCCCCCCACAACTTTCTTTATTTTCTCACTGACAATGTACAGAGATAAAACCGGGGATTTTCAGCCAGTTTGCCACCTCCAGAATAGTCTTTCATCAGTTCTCTTAGGGAGAGGAGTCTCTCTTGCCATGCCTTGGAGACTTCTCTACAAGAAACAGTTCTTTTGTGGCTTCAATGTCACAGCAAATCAGCCATCCAGGAAAGGAAAATCTGTTTTGCAGTATTAAAATTCTTTCCCTCAACTTACAGCTTTCCCCACAACTTCTTCCGAGGGCTCAATCTTTCACTAATGGGGTACATTTTTAAGGATGGGCTGATCAGAAGCAAAGGTTCTTTTCATCTATCTCTGAAATCATCTTCATCTCTGGCAACAAAGGTCTTCTTCTTCCTTCCCTAAGGGCAAAGGGTCTTCACCACTCTTATCTCTCACTGTTCAAGCTTCTCATTTGGATCACAGCTACCCCAACATCTGCTTTGCTTCAGCATGGATGCCTTTACTCCTGTTTACAGTTTGAACACTCCATCCCCCCATGCTTTTTCATTAATCACAGGGATATTCTAGTGTATAGTCCATCACCATGGCCTTACCAAAAGAATTTCAGCCCAGAACTAAGGCATCTCCTCATTCTCCTCCTACCTAAGATTTGACTCCTTCTCTACTGACCTCAGTGTCTTCATATTATCCTCTACATGTCTTCACTCTGTCCTTTTTTCTCACTCTTGGCTTCAGAGGAGGATGACTGGGGCCTCTGCTTGGGAAGGGAGTTCATTGCTGCTGCCGAAGCCCAGCCCAGAGCTGTTTTCTTCTGCCATGAGGTGTGGCTCTGCTTGCAGGAGCAGCTACTAAACTGGGACCTCATCAACACCAGCCTCACTAGAAGAGGGACCTGTCCCCATCTGCTCGGGTGCCCGGGATCCTGAGCCCGCCTCTCCCTGCCCTGTTGGGAGCCAAGCTGCCACTGTCCCGCCCCCGCCGCTTATTTAGCACTGCTCCGANCAGCAATTAAAGGATATCCAGGATTCTGGGAAAAGGTCTTTCTAATAACAAAAAATTAACCAAAGTCAGATGCTTAATCTGCTGTAAATTAAATCAGCACCACTTCTGGTATGGACTCAAAAATTGGGTTTGATCTCCTGGTCCAAGAAGTGTGCTCTGTTCCATGTACAAGCTCATTGTGGCTCACGTACCATGGTTTCTCTATTCATAATAATTAACTGTGGCTCTGTTAATGCAGTAATTCTGTGGCTATGCTTGCGACACCACAATGATCAAGCTACATCCTAAACAGTAAATAAATAAGCAAATAAACAAAAAAGCCTCACTTTTCTTGAATCACAAGGTAAAAAAAGCACCAAGTTTGGAAACCTCTGTGTGCTCCACACAGCAGATGTTGATAAATCACGTGCAAGAAAAGGCTCCACACAAAGCTGGCCCTCGATGGGAGCCTCTGCAAATAGCTCTGTAGGACCTTTCTTCCTAGGACTGAAGAACTACATTCTGGGTGGGGACCTTGGAAACATCCCTTCTCCATATGGGAATTACACTGGGACTAATCTGCCTAAATCAGCTCTCAGACTAGGACTTGATTCCCTGGACATTGGCATTTAGTAACACTTTGTAGTGGGTCTAGTGCTGGCTAGATGCCCACGCACCCACTAGAATTATTTACTCATTTTCTGCTGCGAGATAGGATTAGAAGATCAAAGCAGCCTCAAACTTAAAAGGGTATAAAGAAAATTTTATTAACAGAATTTAAAGGAAAATAATAAGAATCAGATTCAAACCTTCAGAACACTTCTCCTCCCCCCACAACTTTCTTTATTTTCTCACTGACAATGTACAGAGATAAAACCGGGGATTTTCAGCCAGTTTGCCACCTCCAGAATAGTCTTTCATCAGTTCTCTTAGGGAGAGGAGTCTCTCTTGCCATGCCTTGGAGACTTCTCTACAAGAAACAGTTCTTTTGTGGCTTCAATGTCACAGCAAATCAGCCATCCAGGAAAGGAAAATCTGTTTTGCAGTATTAAAATTCTTTCCCTCAACTTACAGCTTTCCCCACAACTTCTTCCGAGGGCTCAATCTTTCACTAATGGGGTACACTTTTAAGGATGGGCTGATCAGAAGCAAAGGTTCTTTTCATCTATCTCTGAAATCATCTTCATCTCTGGCAACAAAGGTCTTCTTCTTCCTTCCCTAAGGGCAAAGGGTCTTCACCACTCTTATCTCTCACTGTTCAAGCTTCTCATTTGGATCACAGCTACCCCAACATCTGCTTTGCTTCAGCATGGATGCCTTTACTCCTGTTTACAGTTTGAACACTCCATCCCCCCATGCTTTTTCATTAATCACAGGGATATTCTAGTGTATAGTCCATCACCATGGCCTTACCAAAAGAATTTCAGCCCAGAACTAAGGCATCTCCTCATTCTCCTCCTACCTAAGATTTGACTCCTTCTCTACTGACCTCAGTGTCTTCATATTATCCTCTACATGTCTTCACTCTGTCCTTTTTTCTCACTCTTGGCTTCAGAGGAGGATGACTGGGGCCTCTGCTTGGGAAGGGAGTTCATTGCTGCTGCCGAAGCCCAGCCCAGAGCTGTTTTCTTCTGCCATGAGGTGTGGCTCTGCTTGCAGGAGCAGCTACTAAACTGGGACCTCATCAACACCAGCCTCACTAGAAGAGGGACCTGTCCCCATCTGCTCGGGTGCCCGGGATCCTGAGCCCGCCTCTCCCTGCCCTGTTGGGAGCCAAGCTGCCACTGTCCCGCCCCCGCCGCTTATTTAGCACTGCTCCGAGCTGCACTGTAGCCCCGCAGCCCCTGCCTGCCAGGACATCCTGCCATTCCAGCTTGCTGCTTCCGAGAGTCCTGCTGGGGCACCGGGATCAGCTGCCCCAGGGGTCGGTGCAGCAAAGCCTCTCCTCCATCCCTTCCCGTCTGGGCCCGGCCGCCATCACCGGGCGCTGCCGTCGCCACAGCGCCCCCTGCAGCCGCGGGGGAGCCATTGCACCGCCCTGCCCGCCGGGAGCCAGCAGCGCCCCCGCTGGCCGTGACCGGAACTGCACCGGAGGGAAAGGGCCCGCAGCCGGGGAGGGGTCACTGGGTTCCTGCTGCTGTTTGTGGTCAGTGCCAGAGTTGTTGTTTGTTTGCCTTCTTACACATACTAGTAAAGAACTGTTACTCCTATTCTCATATCTGTGCCTGAGAGTCCACTTAATTTCAAAATTATAATAATTCAGAAGGAAGGAGTTTACATTTTCCATTCCAAGAGAGGCTCCAGCCTTCCTTAGCAGACACCTGTCTTTCAAACTGAGACACACTTTATGAGTTTAAGCCATGGTTTTACCCATATCTCCAGAAGAATGTGTATCTCCCACAAGTGTTTAATCTCATCTGTGATTCCTGGAATAGCAAAGGACGTCTCAAAAAGTGGCAGGTAGTTACACCTGGGTGAGGAAATTCCATCCTTCCTGCTCGGTTCATGTACTCAAACATGGGCATATAGTGCTACCTACCTGGCCTGCTGCCACTGCTGCTTTTACTCCAAAAAGATGGAGTTCCCTTCTATGGCCTGCATCATGTCTTCAAAGTCCATATGGATGTTGTGCATACATATTCTGGAGGATTTCCAGTGGTAGTGGGTGTCTTGTTTAAAATACAGACTGGAGCTTTCCAAGTGAAGTTCTACTCAAGCATAGGACACCTAAATGAAAGTAGATGTCTACTAGAGGTGCTGAAGTTCCCTTTGTAGTCACTGGAGAGCTAATTACCCAGCAGAGTTACTCAATTCACCCTCTAGCAGGCAGGTAGTAGCTGGGCATCTAAATTGCTCTTTAGGCTTCTCTTACAGCAATGTCTTTCCACAGACTGCCATTGAAGTTAGACTTTTCCAGCACAAGTAGACACCTTGGTGTAGACACTTAAAATATCTTAAGATAAAGGCAAAATCTTCTGCTGACAGCAAAAACCTCTAATCATTAGGCCATAGGCTGCTCTGGTTATTGGGGTAAACCAAGACTGGGACCAAGAGGTTTTAATCTCCCCCTTTGGAAGCAAACTCATTTTACAGAGGATAAATTATAAATATATCATTGTACAATTGAGATACAAATAGAGACTTGTACACAAGCTCAAAGAGTGGTTCAGGAGGCTCTTGAGGTAAAAAGGATCATACAGTCCTGCCTAAAAAGAAAAAACTTGGCCAGGTGTCCTTAGTTTCAGGAACTGTAGATCATTCTGGCACAATTGAACAGAATGGTCAAGCAAGAATAATAGAATAGAGGGAACAGGAAATATTAAAATTAATCAAGCAATGCAAAATACGTAAGGACTCGCTTCTACAAATTATCAGGACAAGTTAATTGCCCTTGCTGGGTTTTTAAATTATATTTTTCTACAAAGAAGTAAGCCAATTTTAATTGGACCACTTTGGTGGTGGTGGTGGTTTTGTTTGTTTATTTGTTTTAAGTTAGACTACAGATTCTTGTCAGCTGCTCCTAGGAGCAAAAGAGAAATGTTGCCTGCTTAACATCTGCTGTCAGATTATGTTGCCTCTGCTATCAGAAATGAATGCAGAAGACCAATTCAAGTTCCTGTCAGCTGTGATGTCGTTTGGACATGTTTCAATCAAGCAGCAGGCTTTTCTTTACACTTAAAGAATCATTAGAACAGCTAAAGTCTTAGGGAAAAAACATTTTGATTGCAATTATAAACTAATGTCTAATTCATTTAAATTATCATGTATTAAGTAAATATTTGAGCTACTTTGAGATCCATCAGGCATAATTGTAGCTCTGTCTTGAGTATTTTCCCTCCTCCAAATTCTAATCAATAGCAAGCAAAACATCTTTTTTAGTTAGTGCTGCAGCAATCTGATATGCCAGTGCAAATGCCCACAAATTCTCACTAATGGTTATCTGATATTTCTCATATTAACTATTGATGGGTCTGACATCTCACAGTGAACTTGGTGGAAGTTAATGATAAGCTGGAGCATCACTGGGAAGATTTGTTTCTATCTGATGTTTCAGCTCAGCTTAGATTCTGCTGATTCTATGCCTAGACAAACCTTAAGATACCCTTGGGCCTGCTATGTATGGCACAGTGTTGCAATGTGGATTGGCTTCATGTCAAACAATTGTTTCAGCAATCTGAAATCCATCACAGCGACGAGTAGGGATGATTCAGCCTTGATGTTTGAGAAAAGACTGTTCAGGCTCCTGTGTGAATCACCTTTTTCCTATCCAAGAACTCATCAACAACTGCATATTTCTCATTTTCCACACAGAAAGAAACAAAATGTTATGACACCTATGCTAGTAATGTAATTACAACATTTGGTGTTCTCCCAAGGACTCTATTTCTAGAGCCAAGTGATTAGACAAGTATCTCAGTTTTCAGTCTCTTTCACAGAGGCTTCCAGGAGACATCTTGGAAATGTTATGTTATTCCTGCAGGCTCACAAACTAAAGGCAAGGAGGAGTAGTTAATAATGTTTCTTCATTTCTAAAGCTCTCTATTTTAAGACAGCCACGTGCCTTGAATTGGTCTCCCTTGTGATATTGTTCAGCTATACTGGTTTCAGCTCTAATGTTGATGTTACTGTCCATCTCCCACTTCTGCAAAGGGAACCCCTCTACTGTAGGACAGCCCTTCCAGGGCTAAAAATGTGTAGTGCTGCCTCATTTGACATCAATTAATCTGTTACATCTGAAGTAGTCATCTGAAGTTGTTTTCTGTTTGAGCAGTGTCCAGCTGACCCCATCACAATGGTGGTGCCATGTTATTTTCTTTTTAACTAATGTCCAAGGTTTTTAGTCTACATCAAGATCTACTACCCTCAGGAGAAGGTGTGTGTCAGACCTTGCCTACCGGGCTTACCAGGAAAGAATGAAAAAAAAGTAGTTGCATAGACTGGAAAGGAGGGTGAGTATCTTCAGAACAACTGTGTTCAAATACAGAAAAGCTATAAAAGAGGAAGGAGTATTTTTTTCTGTGTCTGGGGAGAAGGGAAAGAAAACAGCATAATGAGCTTAAATGACAGTGCAAACAAGCAAGAAAAAAATTATGAGCCTGGTCTAATGGACTGCCTAGGAATGCTGTGAGGTATCTTTAGAAACAGGTCACCTTAATAACGCACAAGAATCAAATGTGTTGGTGATCTAGGGCTGTGAGGTTGGAATACACGATTTCCTGAAATACTTTCTGCCCTAATTCTCTATGACTTTATGCACAGGCTGCCTGGAACTGCACCTGGTAAGTGGGGCACATCCCAGGTATGTCAGTCTGCCAGTGGAAGTGTTAGGGGTGCATGGGAGGGTTGTGCTGATTGAGCAACCCTCAGATATGAAAACCCTACTCTTAGCAAGTCTAGACTGAGATCTTTGCAGCTTGTAACAATAATATATTAAAACACAGCAAAATATTTAAACATTAAACTGAATTTGGATGCCGTCCTTTGTTGTCCAGGGAAACCAATCCTGTAAAAAGCTACTTATATGCCATCTACCACATCAGTAAATTTTTATGTACATGATAAATAGGATGTATGTGTATTAAGCTACCACAATTTCTACCAAGCTTTTGTATAAAAACTGGTACATCAGAAAATAATTGCCCTCTCCAACTGCCTGTTACAGAAAGGAAAATACAACAGTGTTAGGTGAAAGGAAGTACAACAACAAAAGAGAGAGATTTAAACTTTTTAAATTCCAGACCTTCCTCAGCACTGAGGCACTTCAGCCTTAGACACAAGAAGTTTTTGATTCCGTATGGGAAGGATGAGGTGGAGGAAGGCCATGTGCTATCCTCACACTTGACAGTCTATTTTAGTGGAGAAAGCAGAAGGATGCTGCCATGGGTGTGTGTCAGGGGCAGGCAGGTGCTGACAGTGTGTTAGGGGTCCCTGGCTGGAAGACAAGGACCTTGCAGGATCCATCTCCTGCTCTGCCCTCTTCTTCCTCCAGCTCCCAGCTGCTCCCAGCAGGAACCATGCTGGGCACAGAGCTGTACAACACATACAGAGCCACACAGGTTCAACAGAGGAGTCTGCAACTTCGGTGGCCTCAGGTTGAAAGCTTTTGTTTAGTTAGTCCCATTTTTTTCATTAGTCTTATCATCTTCTTCACATAGATCTTAAAAATTCTGGATCTATATCTACATAACTGCCCTGCAGGCTTTAAGTGCTCAAATCCACAGTCTATTCAGCTCATGCATTACAAAGAACTAACACCGACATTTTTTTATTGTTTTTATTTTCTTATTCTAGCCAATGTCTGTCTTTAAATTGTGATGAGTAAAACAGGTGAGATCTCTTTTCAGGATGATGGGGAAATATCCAGAATATCCCACAGAGAAATAAAGCAAGTCTGCTAATTT
>VZUA01024836.1:9336-21285 GCA_013401035.1 Horornis vulcanius | reverse complement strand
AAAAAAAAAAAAAAAAAAAAAAAAAAAAAAAAAAAAAAAAGGTGGGCGATGAAGCAAGTTTTAGGTCCTTCTTAATTTGGTTCCAGGATAATACATTGCTTTAATTTTTTTCTCTGTTTCTTTTCCGTTAATTTGACCGAGCGGACAGCATAGGTAAGAATAATAATTAAAAGGGGGAAAAAAAAAAAATTAAAAAGGCGGCAGCGCTCCTACCTTGCCCGCTACTGAGGAGGAATCCGAGCAGGTAGAGAGGCAGGAGGCTCATGTTCAGGAGCTGGAGCCGGTGGACAGTTCCAAGTTGGAGGATGCTCGGCCAGCCCAGGCAAACCCTGCCGCCGCCGCTTCTGCTGCTCCTGCTGCCGCCGCTGCTGNCGGGGCCGCGCCGCCGCGCAGGGGGCGGGCGCACGGCGGCCCGGCCGATCCCTCCGCCGCACACGCAGCCTGCCACAACGGCGAGCGAAGCTACCTGCAGATTCCTCCGCCGCTTTGAGAGGTGGCGGCAAGACCGGAGCATCCCACCCTACATCCCTCCGTGCATCCCCTCCTGGATCCCCTCCCTTATCCCCCTCCTCGCATGCCCGCCTGCCGGCGGTCCCCCGGCGGCGTGAGGCAGCTCCCCCCGCCTAGCCACCGCGGCCCCTCCGGAGCCCGCTCCCGCCGCCGCTGACGGAGGGGACACAGCCTGAAACCGAGTGGCGGCGGCTTGGCGGAGAATCCCACTGGGAAGCCCCCAGCATCCCGGGAGAGCGCGGGAGAGGCGCTCCGGCTGCCCGCGGGAGGGGACGCGCCCCGGGGCCGGCATGGCCCTGGCAGGCTCTTTCCGCCGGGAGCGGCCGGCGGGGGCTGCGCGGGGCTCGGCGGGTACCCCGCTCCGCCCGCGGGCCGGAACGCGCTGCTGCGCTTCCCGCGGGAAGCGGGACCGCGAGCCTCGAGTACGGGCGCGTCTGTAACTAATCCCGTCGAGTTTGTGTTCATTCGGCTGTCTAGGAATTCACTTGGTTTGACTTCTGTTATTAGTCCGGAGGGGAAACATACCTCTGCTATTCATGGCTGCGTGAAATAAAACCGATAAAAAAATAAATTGCTTACCGTTTGGATGCTTTGGTGCTGTCTGGCTAAGGATCTTGCTTTGTAAGCGAAAAAAGCCCCCACAAGCTGCATAAAGAGGTGGGGTTTTGTCCAGCTTGACTTTGAAGAGGTAATTCTTTTTGAGGGGGTTAATTAAGCTATAGGCTCCAAAGCAGCTTCCATAAATTTGTCACCTCACCACCTGTATGATATATGGAAGGAGATAGAAGTAGATTTATATTAATGTGTAGCAATGATGGTGGATAATAAAGGATTAATCCAAATTAACACATGCCTAATATTTTTTCCCAACCCTTCCTTTGCCCTTTTCAAGAGGATTTGGAGAGGAGGAGGGAGACGAGAAGTCCCTTTCCAGCAAACTAATATGAATGACATGATCAGTATCTTCAACGTGGCTCCAGCTGCACAGTAGTCTACAAAATTTTGAAATATAGGAAGGAGAAATATTTTTCTGGGAAGAACAAGATAGGGGATAAAGTCCAATTTTTTTTTCCCAGAGAGAGGTTTTAGGACACTTGGGAATATGAACAGAAAATGCTACTAGAGGGGAATGTGAGGTTTTTGTGCCATTGGTTGGTTGATCTACACCACGTAAATCAGAACCATACTGCTCAACTCCACAACTCACGGTCCTGCTCTTAAGCTAACGATTTTGTAATATAGTATAAAAGAAACAGATTCATAGATATTTAAGTGGAATTGAACTGATATTCCTCACAGACTTTTGGAAATCCAAAATATGGCAGCCTCAGCAAAGCCTCAGAGGTCAGAATAGGATTTATATTTAGGAGGTGCTCTGCTCATGAATGCCATGCGAGATGCTTAATTGCAGGAACTTTTGGCAGGGGCCTTTAGTGTAGGTTCAGGAAAGCCCAGCAGAGGAAATTTCTGGTAAAATTTTCCCAGGTAAGAAGGCTGCATTTGCTCTAGTACCCAACTACAAAAATAGACATTGTTAATAAATTAATATAGAAAGGTAATGAAACCAATTATTAGATAAAAACCTTAAAAACAAACCTTGTTTGGCAAAAAGCAAGAAACCCTCACTATTAAGTGAGTAGGATGCTAGTTTTATCAAATTTATCTTTAATGTTTTGGAGCATTTCCACCCAGCAACAGTGGAAGAACTAGAGAAAATAAAATGTGTGTTAAGAAATAAAACCAAATAACTTGTACACGTACCTGAACATCTGTTGTAGTCTACTTTAATTGAGGGTCAGAAGCACCTTGATCTGCACAGGTTCCAGGAATGAAATCCATGTACACATGCCCCACCACACCACAATACAGAAGCAAGCAGGAGGTTTCTTGCCCACAGGAATTCTGCTATCCCAACTTCTCTTATTTTAAATTCTCAATATGATGAGAATTTCACCAGTGTCAGGTCTGACTGAGTATTTCTTGCTCCTTTGATGTCGGGCAAGGATGCTCTTCTCCCAAACAGGACTACTTGTCCTGAGAGCTCTGCCTCATTACTTGTCTGCAGCAGTCACCAGAGAACACCATGCAGTTTGTCCACAACACATCGGAACAGCATTTGGAAAAATCTATTGTCAGTCCAGCTTTTCAAGGAAAGGAGGAACATGTTTTTCACTGCTCTGAAGCAATGGAGTAAAACAAGATGAGTATAAATCTCAAAGATAATCACATTCTTGTAATACCACTGTGAAGTACAGAGGCCTCACTGAAGGAAGAGTCAGCAGCTGGTTTGCCCATCAGTAAGCATGCAGCTCAAAGTACTCTGTCGCATATCCCATCTAAAAGGTATGTTAGGGTATATTTAGGTCCCTCCTCCATCCAAGAGGGACAGAGAGAGGAGGGGAGGAGGGGACAAAATACATAACTGTGCAGGGTTTCATTGTTTCTGTTGCTTATGGAACAACTCATTAGTTAGAAAATAAAGATCTATGAAAGAAGTGTCTCATAGTGAACCACAACAGCAGATCATGCTGAGGTCACACAAATGGGGATTAGAGAGATGCAGAAATAAAGCTCAAATTTTCTACGAACCGAATCTGTATGACTCTTGGTGCTTATGACAATACATGAAATGAACCAAAAGATGAGAATTTCAAAGCACTGTAAAACATTAATTGGTACCAGCAATGAGATACCTGTATTATTTTCCATGCTTTGGCTCATAGCATTATTCCTTAGAGTGTGCTGTTTACTGGGGGAAGGCTGACATAGAGTTTTATAGCTGTGCTTAGACTAGGGCATTAGAAAACATGATTTCTGGATAATACCGCATGTATAACAAATATACTGGCAGAAAAAAAAAAAAAGTATCTTAAAACATAAGTTTTAAAATCAAGAGCAGAAATTAACTACAGTATTCTCCCACATGAACTGCCAAGAGGGGCAGCATAAAGAAGTGTAATGATCATTCTGCTGGGGCAGTTGTTTCAAAGGTGAGGAAGTCAACTTTGATAGGTTCTCAGAGCAATTAAAATGCAACTCCAGTGACTGGAAAGTCTTGCCAGAAAAATCTCAGGGGAAAAGAAGGGAAAGTATTATCTAATGTTACATACAAGTTTGATTGGTACCTTAGATCTTTTGGGATATCATACTCAGAATTGAAGTGCATATATCTGTAAATGCCCTGTCTTTCACACAGTAGCCTCCAGCTTTCACAACTGTGCTATCATGTGCAGCTTTTCTACCACAAAGATTTACTAGCTGTGAAGTTTACAAAAAGACAGCAAGAATTAATTTTCCCCTGTGTTGCTTACTTGTTTTGCTCAGTGAGATTATTTATACAGGAGTCTATCCTCCCATATGAATAAAAGCAGCAGAATTAGGCTCTGGCAACAGAAACATTTCAAGCTCTCATCACTGCACTTGAGTCAGTTTACAAGAACTGAGGATCTGTAAACTTGCTGTGACTGAACTTGTCAAGAAACATCTCCATGGTGTTTTTACAAGGATAATTTTATTTTTAAGTTGATTGATGATTGCAAGTGTAGTTAAATATAGAAACTGAAATCTTGGTGATGATTTGATATTTTTACTGAAATACATGTTCCCCAATGGACATTCAAGTTGTCAGGAGATCCAGCTGGATTTGCTTACATATCTTCAAAACTGAAATGTTAAGGTAGCACCTTAAAATTAGCTGAGAATTTTAGAGGAACGTATGGCAATGGCATAGTTACAAATAAAAAGCACAGAGATTGTATATCTGAAAATAACTGGTAAGGAGTTGTAAGCAAATTGGCACATCTTGTGAGCAATTGTCAAATGTTTTGGGGGACAGAAAAGGAGAGAAAAAGGAAAAGAGGAAAGACAAGATACCCCTTCTTAGCAGTACAATATGTTGCCCTTGCAGGAAAATGCCTTCTGCCAAACGGGTAATTTTCAGAGGTGCTTATGAACCAAATTGCTGATTGTCTCCAAAGTGAGTAATTATCCCACCTAGGATGCTTTCCTATGAAAACTGCAAACACAATTGAAGTGGCACTAAGATAAATCATACAACAGTGAACAGCAGCATTATTATGGTGAGGAAATGATGCACAATAAACAAAAGAGTTTCATAAATGTTTACACCACATTTATGTTTCAAGTTCTTATCATCTTATAGGGACTTTCATAAAGATCTAACTTTCATAAAGATCTAAAATTACTATCATTTTGGATAAACATTTTATGAGAAAGAGACAAACCCATTGTTTCCACTCTGTTTCAAGTCACTTAGATAAAGAGCTCTCCTTTCTGCTTGAGAAACTTAAAAAAACCATGAAATTATTTAGATACTAAGAAGATTTTGTATAGAGAGGATAATTCTCTGCATCATTTCTGGAACTGAATAATGACAAGGACAAGTGTAAAATAATTTTGCCCAGGTAAAGACGGCTGCCTAATTTTTGGAGATAGCAAGGTTGCTTGAAGTACAGCGTGCTAATTTGATTACAATATAAAACATTGTGCTGACGAAGAAATCGATACACTGAATTTATATGTCTGAAGGAAGCATCGTATCCTTCTACGCCAGGTGCAGCAAAAATAGCATTTGAGAGATGAGACAAATTAACTTCTCTGGACTCGAGGCAGATTTCCATATGTTCCATGTTCCCAAATTTCTATATGTGCGACTTTATTCCTCTTCTCAGATCAGTCACTCAAAAACATGAACCAACAACAGTTATTGCCCCATCACTATCAGGTACAGATATTTGGGCAGGATTATTATTTTACCTGAGAATGAGACTGCCAATGCTAAGATGCTCCAGCTGGCTCTAATTTAACTGCCTACATATTCAGCAACATGACAGTTTTGTACTTTTTCTCTTTTATAGGTACTTACCAACAGACTTTTTCATGGTAGTTCTCTTCTTTCCTATCAGTTAGCAGTGGTTTATTTCATACAATTTCCAGAGCAAAGATGCTTTTTCTTTCCCCCCCCCAACTTGGGAATATTATGAATGCTACCACACAATGTCTCACAAATTACTACATTTCCTGAACTCATTAGGACTTTCACCTTCATGCCTGACAAGTGTAAAAACCTGGTTTTAGTTACTGAAGCGCCACCAATCATTTGTTGCCATCTCTTCAATGAAAGCTATTCCTCTATGAGGCATATTACCAGATCATGCAAGTAATAATATCTGGTTTAGTGCAATATCAGTTAATTTAATTGAAGGGAATTGAATTGAAAAAATATTTTATTACTGAAGCACTGAAGAAGACACAACAACATTTTCTGGCCTGAGCCATGATGTGCAAAAGTATTTCAGCATGTGGAATAGCAAAGAATGGTTGCTACATGGTGAGAATTTGAAGAGCAGTTGTTTTTAAAGTGGTTGTGTGTGCAAAACACAAACCTTTCTCAGCTGCTGTTCTGTGAATGTGAAACTTGTTCCCTGCAGTGCTTTGAATCACGATGAATTTCAGAGACATGCAGAACAAAATTTAAATCACCCTTATTGAGCCATCCGTGCTTTCATTAAGAGCAAAGACTAAAACCATACAAAATTACAGACCAAAGAAAGGTGACCTATAGAATGGAAAATAAGACATAAAGGGAAAAAGTTTATGGATGGATACCTTTGGGTTACAGTTCTATTTTGTGTTGCAGGTGGACTAGAAGCCAGACATGAGCTGGCAATGTGTGTTTGCAACCCAGAACCTGCCATTTGCTGGGCTGCATCCAAAGCCCCATGGGCAGCAGGGCAGGGAGGGGATTCTGCTCCTCTGCCCCCTCTGCTGAGAGCCCACCTGCAGGGCTGCATCCAGCTCTGGGCTCCCAGCACAGCAAGGACAGGGGCCTGCTGGAGCAACGCCAGAGGAGGCACCAAGGTGCTCAGAGGGATGGAGCAGCTCTGCTGTGAGGAAAGGCTGAGAGAACTGGGGCTGTTCAGCCTGGAACAGAGAAGAGTTTGGGATGAGCTAATTGTGGCCTTACAGTACCTGAAGGTAGCCTACAGGAAAGGTGGACACTAATTACATGGGTCTGGAGTGACAGAACAAGGTGAAATGTCTTCAAACTGAATCCCCCCCGCCCCGCCCAGATTTAGATTAGATAGTAGGAAGAAAATCTTGACTGTGAGGGTTGTGAGGCACTGGAATACGTTGTGGATGTCCCACGCTTTAAGTGTTTGAGGTCTAGTGGGATGGAGCTCTGAGCAGTCTGGTCTAGTAGAAGGTGTCCCTGCCCATGGCAGGAGGGCTGCAACGAGATGATCTTTATGGTCCCATTCCAACCTAGGCCATTCTATGATTCTGTGATTCCATGAAATATGCTGTACATTTTAAGTACTGCCCAGATTAGAATATCTGATAACCAGAGCTATCTGACAACCAAACATCACTGTTCCCATTTGAATTGGAATTGGGTAATTTCTGACTTATATGTGATACAGGTGAGCAAGGACTGCTAACAGTCAATGAAAGGAAGATGTAAATAAAGATGTATTTCTAAGAGGACCTAGAAATACATCTTTATTTATAAACATTAATAAGCCCAGGGGAAAGGGAACACATAATTTTGAGTTTATTCATTTGTCCAAGTGATAAAGGAACAATCTAATTGCCCACATCTCCATTTCTCAAAATAGTCATGATGAAAGTGCTTAGCTGTGATTTCAAGAACGGATCAACCAATAAATAATGATAGAAAATAAAAAAATGGGGTTTAGCACAAGACTTTTATGAATGCATTTGATATAAACCCCATAATTTATACCCACACTTATCTTTTGATTCAATTTCACACATACAACTTCAGAAGCTCTTGTTCATGAGGTGACATCTGCTGCTATAATGAGATATTCTGAGCTCTTGACATCTTCAAGCATATTGATGCTGCAAGTGGTTTCAAGGGTTAACCGTGTTGGTTACACAACATTTTCTTTCATTAGTTTTACTTCTGATGAGTTTTGAGAGATTAGAGTGTTCAGTTTGGTTTCTCTACATGCTGTATTTCAACAATAAGCATTCTCTTATGTCTTTTCTAAATGAAATGATCCCAATTTACTAATCTCACCTGCTTTTCTTCCTGTCTTTTTAACATGTTTTTCATTCTCCTATAACTCTTATAAATCTTAGTAAGGTGAGGACTTAAGCACAGTACTTCACATGAGAATGAATTTCTTATTTATAGTAATTTATTTTTACGCCTGGAGGTAATTTTTTTTTAAGAACTGACATAGGCACATTTCAACTAACTTCAAAACTGGATTCCAATACCACATGTCTTCCATAACTTAAGAAAAAATATAAATTGTCATTGTGTAAAAATTTAAAACAACTACCTTAAATGAAACAGAAAATTCCTCTTTCATTGCTTGCTTGTTCAGATTTTCAAAGTAAATAATGAATGTTTTCTAATAAATAACAATTGAGTTGGCAAATGTCAGGATGTTAAGAAATTTGTGTTAAAATGAGAGAAAAATATTGGACTTTTAAGCAAATCTATGTTATCCAAAGTACATAGATACATAAATTAGGATTTTTCTTAGGATATATGTACTATTTCCAGTACTTTTTCAGCTATTCAAGATTTAATTTTTTTATTACCCACGTTAACAGTCTGGTAAACCAAGAAGAGTAGTTATGGTGCAGTAAATCTTGTAGGGCACTAAAAATCTTTGCTCAAGGAAAAGCTCATTTAAAAGATATCTACTTTAAAACAGGGAAGGAAACAGCCAGCAGTACTTACAGACATTGCTGAGAAATGTACTGAAATCACACTTATCTATAATAGTAGTGGTTTTGTTTGCAACACACTTGCTTCTGCCTTTTTTATTAAATTCCTTCTGTGTAGACGTAGTGAAAAGGAGTGAAAAATAGATTTCAAAAGAATTTTTACACCAACTTTAACAGAAGTAAAATTTGAACACATTTTTAAAATTGCATTAATAATTTATTTAAAATGTTTGTTTGGGAGTAGTGACATTTGGGATACTCATTGCACAAAGAAACCTTTTTGATAGATATATGTGTAACAAGCTTAAAACTTGAGAAAATCTATCTGGAACATAGTTATTAAAATATAAAAAGGCCTAATGTTTCCTGACTTTCATGGGAGCACATCTCACCTCCTCAGAGCCTGAGAAAGCATAAAGATCTCTTTTTACTGAAGTAGTAAATTATTATATTGTAAATTATGTCCTCTAAGGCAGATTTTCCAGGTGATTCAATTCCTGTTCTCAGGCACACATGATGCCCATGCATGTATTCAGGCTCTTAAACTTGGACAGTTCCCACCGTGGTAGTTATGCCACAGAACAGCTGGAAGCACAGTGAATGAGATCAATTCTCAGACATAATTTCAGATCATCCTTCCAGCAATTTCTTTAGACCCACCATTTAACAATATTTTCAAAATTATCTCTCTCTTACAGCTTTAAGAGGAGAGACTTCTGAGTTCTAGATACATTCTTTGAAAACAAAAAGAACATTTTAAAAATCTCACATTTGCCAAGGACAAAGCACGATGCCACAGAATATTTACATTACTGCAGAAGAAGCAAGATTATGGGGGAAAACAATATAAGAGATCCTTTTTCTGCCACAACTGTGCCAATAACACTGATGAAATCATCAGTTATGTTTTTGACAAGCAAGAGAAATCAGTGTACTGAATGTAGTGCTGTGCTGACTTGTACTGCATAGGAAAAAGAAAGGGCGGAGGGTTGGGAAGGATCAATATTTTTAGAAGGAGAGTTATAAAGGAAAATATTACATATGGGACTAATAAAAATACTATTTTTTTCTTGAGGATTTTCTGTTTGTTTCTTGCATTTAGGAATTCAGCAGAACATAACTAAAACTGATTTAGGACTGGATTGCTCCCTCTGCTCACAGAATTGTAGTGGATCAAGATGTATTGAGGAGGTTTGGAAACACAGAGTAAAATCTCTGTGGCATTGTAGACTTTGGACCCAGGGTACTTACTGAAATAAAATGATGTTTTGTCTTGGGAATACCCGTGTTGGTGGAATAGATGGTAAATGAGACACATTTGGAGCACTGGGTTCCCTAGTACAAAAGAAAGAGAGAGGGGCTGGAATAAGTCCAGCACAGGGCAACAAGGGTAATTAAGGCCTTGGAACATCTGATATACAAGGGGAGGATGAGAAAACTGACAATTCAGCCTGGAAAGAGAATGTTCAGGGGAGAGTTTATCAGTGTGTAAAAATATATGATGGAGGACAGGAAAGATGATGAAGCCAGAATCTTCTCAGCACTGTCCAGTAACAGGGCAAAAGATAAAAAGGACTCTAAATCTTTCCATAGTATTTTCCTTTCTCTCAGCATCGTGGTTGCCTCAAAAACTTTTCTTCCTATTGAATGACTTCTATGATGCCAAAGATAGCAGCCAGAGAGGGTGTTAAGAGGTGTTGTTCTGGTTTTTCATTTACGTTAATTGCCAACTAAATTTCTACTTGAAAACATTTAAGCAAGGGAAACATGAAAGTATTTCTTCCCTTTTTTCTTCCTAATAGCATCCTTGTGAAATTTCAAACAGTCATAAAAAATGATCAGTATGAACTCTTGGATTGCATTTTTATGCANAAAAGAAAAGGACTGGTAAAGAACAAATTACTCTTTGATTTAGGCAAATGATACTATGTGTTTGACAAGTCACTTAAAAGAATTCGCCCTCAACCCAGACTGTCTGCAGCTCCAGTAGTAAAATAAGTTTGTGAGAGCCTTGTGGAAAATTATGAAATATCAGAACCTCTATCCAATAAATTTTGTTTGCTCTTGTGAGTTATCTCTAACCAAAGTAGTGATTCAGCTCACTTTTAGGGGTAGGGTCATCTGCCTTATCTGTGTTGTATATGTTACTGGACAAAAAAACTTCTCAGAGTGATTCTTTAATATGAGCCTTTAATAAGAGCTAATTGACACTCTCTAGTTTGACCCTTGATATCCATACCTTATTCTATTTTCCTGAATTCTATGCATTATTCTTCCAGTTTCTCTCCTTTTTTTTAGCTAAAATTTGCTAGTTGTCCTCTTGGTACTTTCCTTAATATTCCCTATTATAATTCTGTCGCCTTAACATCCTTAGATACCCATAAAAATATAATTTATCTACTATATATGATTGCAGACTATGTTTGCTCTTTATTTTTATACTACTGCAGATTATATTTTGACCAGACTTTAACATTAACTGGGTACTCAAAATATTTTTCTGCCTGAAGTTATCATCCACTGTGTTAGCATGGGTACTGAACTAGAGTATGCTCTTTTAAAAATCTTTCTGATGGCCTGAGGATGCAAGAATTTTGTGCTTATTCTCCGTTACAAGAGCAGACAGCTTGCGGAACTGACATGTGTAGAAGATGACGTGGTGATGCACAGTACATCTCCAGTTCACATGCTGCAACAGATCTTTAGCACCAGAAAAGACAAAAACAGTTCTAGAAAACTTAATTGGCCACAATGTTAACAATTTTCAAGGCATTTAAAAAAATATTTCAACATTGTTTGCCAAAGTCTCATTAATATCACATATGACTTCAAGCCTAACTTTCTATTTCTCACATGACATTTATTTATATTGTCTCAAAAATGACAAACCTGACAGTAATATATAGCACAGTGACACTGAACCCTTCCTGAATATTTCATTACCCTTCCTTTCAGCATTTCTACTTGGGAGTCCTTGAAACATAGAGTCACAGAATGGCTAGGGTTGGAAGGGAATGTTAAAAATCACCTCATTTCCACACCCATGTCACGGACAGGGACACCACTCACCAGACCAGGTTGCTCAGAGCTCCATGCAATCTGTGCTGGGACACTTCCAAAGATGGGGCATCCACAGCTTCTCTGGAAAACCTCCTTCAGTGTCTCACCACCCTTACTGGTATTTTTTCTTTTTAAATGTCTAGTATAAGCCTACTCTATTTAATTTTGAAGCTATTTCCCCTTGTTTTGTCACTACTTGATGGAATTATTTTGGATCAGTTATGGAATTATTTTGGATCACTGTTTTGATTGTTGTCTAAATAGGATTTGAAAATACAGATCTGGGTTTTTCTTTCTGTGATCAAATAAAACCTCCTGTAGTTGTTCAGTGTGATTTTGAACATTTTTTCTATTCTCAGTGATTAGGATTTGCAGTTATGAGGATGCCTTTTCCTAGATAACCCTTTCTCTGATAGTTAACACAGCAGTCATTCTATGAGAGTTCCTCAATCCTTAAGACCCTTTTGAAGACAGAGAGAAATCCAAGCAGATGCTCTCCTTTTTTTTGTCTTTTTTATTTAGTGTTGAAAATAATTTATGTAATCAGTTGAAGTGTGAAGTTGTACATCTATAGTTTTACAGCTATATCACCTTAAACACCAAAATGACAGAATATCAGAATTTGAAAAGAGAAAAATTACTAGTCTAGAA
>VZUA01024835.1:7137-18624 GCA_013401035.1 Horornis vulcanius | reverse complement strand
ATGCTGGCCATGAGATGCTGATTTCACCTTCAATGCCTTTGCCTCTGGCAAGTCACTCTACAGTGAGCTTTCCCTCTGTGTAAAATGGGTAAAATAATCACTTCCTACCTTGCAGGGGAGACATGAGGATTAATTAATTAATTAATTGTTTTGGAAGTAATTAAGCTTCTTATTTCACAAAGATTATACCCCTATATAACCTGGCCTTTTTTTTTTTTTTTTTTCTTCCCTGTGAAAATCTGACTCTGAAATTCCTAACTTTCACTGAGATTTGTCTATCTTTGTCTATGTACAAGTTGTTCTCTTTACTCTTGGTGATTTGATGATGACCAACAGTGTATAACTGTGTTTCAGGAATTAGCCACAAGCATAACACATTTTTTTAACAAGGCAAGCATGGTATGCTAATCATACATACTTCTAAAACACATGGTAGCAATTATTATCCTCTTTACGACTTCTCTGTCTTGACAAGAACAAAAAGAAATGTCATACTTCAGAATCCTTATAAAGTTGAAAATACCTCTTCCTCATAAAGCGAACACACAAACAACAACCTATAGTATATCATTTCTGGCCTTGAAATGTCTGTGATGTACATTAATAATTAATATTGCATCCTAANTACATGTCTTTTCAAATGCACCATATTCTCAAATACCTCACAGACACAGGATTAAGGGCCAAAGGGTAAAAGGGAACATCCAGCACACAGCATCACCAGTTATAACATCAGTCATTAAACTACACAGTATCATGAAAAGGACAGCCTGCTCAACTTGATGATGAAATATCTAATAACTGGTGGTCAAAGCACCCTACCATATATTTTGCAAGGATTTCAAACCCATTCCATGATTTTCTTAAAAGGATAAATGTTTTTTCTACCTCATTACTACAAATTGATATTTTTACTCTTATGATTTCACATGGTTACTTCCAAGGGCTCATGTATCTCCTGCATCATGTACTTTGATGGATGTTAGATGCAAGTAATAATATTTTAATAAGGGAAATCAAAATCTCAGTAGGTTTTTTTTACTTATATTTAATCATATATACCTCTAAGAGTTTTAATAAACACTGAACATCATAATATGATCAATAACTGTTTCTCCTAAAAGCAGGATTGGACTTTTTGCTTCAATACTTGCTGACTTTATGAATAAGGCTGTTGGAGTCTGGTGGATTATCTGCATGCATGAGTTAAGTATGTACAAAAGTATCAACAGAAATAAGGTTGTAACTTACTGAATAAGCCTTTTTCTCAGTTATTTTTGTACCACAAGCACATTTTCCTAAAGCTTGAATTGTGTCTGCTGCATTTGTTGATGGCCTCCAAGCCAAATTTTGTTGAACCTGCAAAACAGGCTCAGGTTGCCTTGTACATTCAGCTGAGAGAAAGTCTGCAATGATTCTTAGATTATCTGAAAAGACTGTCTGTCCTTAACTCAAGGATTAAACTAACATACTTTATTGCACAATTTGCAATATTATGTTCAAAGTCTCTCCAGAATCACCCAACCTGCTGAGCATAATTTCAGAACCTGGTAGCACCATTAAAAAAAATGTTCTAATGACTATTCCACCAAATTGCCATGACAAAACACAGCAAGGGTGATGTCCCGGCATTACCCGAAAATGTGTAATCTCTGTCCCACTGTACAGTGATTCTATACTAAGCTGCCTGATATTTGAAGACTGTGAAAGAAAACACCAACAAAAAACCCCCTTGACTTTCTGCATTTAAGTCTTTGAAATGAATGCTCAGGCAGTGAAAAGAAAATATACCACTCTTCTTTGCTGTACCAAGTCATATTACTTCTCTCCCTAACAACACTAATAAAATAATGCAACCGTGATAACCTAGAGAGCACTCTTGTGTTAAATGTATGTCTGAGCCTTTCTCATGGTATGATTTCTTGACCTTCTTCCAGGTCTCTCATATATGGTGTGTCATTGATTATTTACATCTTTTCCAGACTTTGTTCCGCAGACTATCAAGTTAGTGAAGTGTTTATTTTTGTTCACTATACGAGCTGTTGATATATGGGATTGGTACTTAGTGATATATAAATGCAAGTGCAAATCCATTTTTTGCGTTTGCCCTTCATAATGTGAACAAGTAGGTATAGTTAAAGTTGATGAACTATAGTGAATGAATTATATTTAGACAAGTAACTAGGTCTAGGAAATGCTTCATTTTCCTTGGATTTTATGACTGTGGTTCTGTGCTCTTTATGCTTATAATTCTCAACAGTTTTGAACACTGAGTGTATGCATGTACAGCCATATTTTTGAATTATGCAGCTCATCTTACTGAGGGTAGAAATACATGAGGACCTAAGAGGCAAGAGAGATTTTTCTGCAGAAGTGGTGCTCTCCATAGCAAAACTATAGACCACTGAAGCCTTCAATTCACTTTTCTCTCCTCTCTTTACGTCACAGACACAGGAGTGAAGCTGTGCTGGGAGGACTAGAAAACATTGACTTACTCTGGCCAATATTTCCAAAATGAATTGTGCAAAATTTGCAGAAGATGCCTGTGGCTCAGACTCCCAGTGGGAATTGGGAAGATCTGTTTTGAGAGATTTCCTCTTAGAGGAATACTGCCCAAGAATCAAGATATTTTCATTTCAGGAAATCTACTCTTTAGAAGGACAAAATAAAGTAACACTGTAAATTCTTTCTTAACATAAATGAGGGAAGTCCCGCTACATTTTGTGTGGCTGCCCTGCCATGTCCAGCACCTTAGGTGACATTTAGGCTCTAGGTTTTGAGCTGCAAATTTGGATTCTTAACATTGCCAGTTTCTCACAACTGTGCTGAAGTACTGAACTTTGACAGTTCTATTTTAGCATCTAAATACCTCTTTTTTGGGCACAAGTGGTAGAGCCCCAGTGTTGAAATAACAGTTCCTTGCTCGCAGTGTGCCAGGCCTTGTGGATTGAGCAAGGGGAAGGCTCAGAGAGGCCACAAAACAGCCCCTGAGAGCCTCTGGACACCCATATACCTTAAAATGTTTCTTTTCTGAAACATGTTTTTGCTTAAATTGATGTGTTCAATTTATACTCTAAAACTCATGTTCCTGTGCTAAACAAAGCCAGGCTTAAAGGAAACAAATGAAATGTAATGTGTTTTTAATGTTTTTAGATCATAGTTACTCTTTTGACTTGTATCTGCAGTCTGTGCTCTACATTTACCTGGTGATAGGGAACTTGTTTTGTGTGGAGAAAGAAATAATGCTAGTAAACTAAATATACTTAATAATCAGTGATTTGCTTTTCAAAACCTGGTACATCTGCCCAGAGTTGGCAGCAGGAGCACTGTATTCACCCACAGTGCTCCATGCAGGAGAAATGAAGTCTCCAGTGATCTAAGCATGAAATCTGCAGTGGAGGACACTTCCATACAGCCCTCACCACATCTTCACCCTTCCCTCATGGTCAGTCCTCTGCTGCCTTCTCCACTCTTCAGAAGCTCTCTTCATAGGCCTGTTTTTCTTGACAGCTCAAGAGAAATACAGCTGTATTATAGAATATGCTCATTCAACTTTAGAAAATATCCCTACCTTCCCTCATTTCCCTTTTCCATGGTGTCTGGAAAAGACTCCACAGGTGTTCTAGTATGCAGTGACTTCCTTTAGGATTATTTGTACAAGTGACTTGTTCTTGCTCGTTGTGATATCACTAGCTTTTTTTCAGAAGCTAAGATAGGTGTCCACCTGTCTTGCAAACTACTGGGGAATACAAATATTATTAAAATACACTTTGATAAAAAAATACTAATGTAAGATGTGGTTATATTTCTTGAGGCTTTTTTATCTGATATAATGTCCTAATGTATTACCACACTTTGATCTGAAGAGGCTCTGTGATGCAAACCCACCATCTCTTCAGTTATCCAGTAAAATTACCCATTATACTATAATTTTGTTGTATAACTGAAAAGTTAGTTGTGACTTTGCAATTCTGGATCGCTCATTTCCCTTATAAACTCTTTTTGGTTTTCAGAAGTCATATTAATCATTTTATCCTTGCTTGTGACAAATAAATGCATATTTAATCTTCATGTATAAATAATGTGCTCTTCTGAATGTGCCAAACAAAATGTGATGAATGGTAGGGCCATTTTCAGTCTCTCCTTTAGATTTCCTTGTGATGCCAGTAGACAGAAGGAGAATTGAGTCGCAGTCCCCAGGGATGTTCTACTGTTGTAATGGAATTAATAGAGCTGATAAAATGAATAATTCATGATGCAGTATTTGTTGACAAAGCTTCTTAAAAGTCCAGTACAGACCAGCGAACCTGTGGTTAGGAAGTAGCAATCATTGTTCCACCTCATTTTTGCTGTTGTTTTTCCCTCCATTAAACTTCTGTTATTAATCATAAAATGATGAATAATAACTGTCCTTCTATGTCCTCCCCTCTAACAAAATATAACTTAGGAGGGATTGTGGAGTAAAACCAAACAAACCAAAGAAGATACATAGGAAAAACACAATATATTTTTAATTGAATAGAGGTATTTAATTTTCCTCAGTAAACTGGGATATACATATTCATGTTACATTCACTAGGACCTTCACATTTAGAGGCCGTTAATACTAGCACATTAAGTACTTGCGCGTTTTCTAACCATTCCACCCCTCTCTGCTCCCAACATTTTGAACATAATCTGCTTTTCCAAAACTAAAAATTAGTAACTGTGCACTTGGGTTTATCAGGATTGCAATTTCCAGATAGTTCTGGGTAAATAAACGCTCTTTGTTTCTCAGAACATTTGCACTTCCCATAGAACCAAGAAAACAAAACCATGGAGGCTGAGGAAAAGGCAAGTCAATCTTTCCTAAGGATTAGATGCACATCCCTATCTGAGTTCAGCAGTATTTGTTACTTCATATTAACATGGCATTCTCCTTCTGGAGAAGTGTTGAATCAGTCAGTGAAAACACAAAATGGTGCAAGGATGTCATTTAAGAAATGATCATAAGGGAATTGGGATATCAAACTGCTAAAAGAGTGATGGAGCACATCCCAATTACAGCCTACACTTAAAAGAACCCAACTCTATTGTAATTGCACTTCTGATTTTACTTTGACTTCCCATGGTAGTCTACTGGTCAAAAAATCAAGGGTGAAGTTGATTTCCAGATGCCATTATTGATGAAATGACAGTAAATGAGATAATCTTGTTTTTAAGTTGGTTTAATTTAAAAATCTTTCGAAGACAACAGAGCTTCTGAGGTAATGAAAAAAGTATTAAAATTATACAATGTTTTAGATGAAATGCATTAGATACATTAAATTATTCTGAGCTGCATACATTTAGCTAATGTCTGAATGGCAGAACTATGCAATTCTGTGCCACTTCATCTGATTAGAAAATTTACATTATACTGAGTAGAGCTAATGAGAGACATGAAGGTGGAGTTATATCTCCCTTAAGCCACCTGGCCAACCTATGTGTGTTCCCAACATTTACTGTTCTGCTAGTTTACCCAGAAGAAGGTTAAAAAGGTAATTTAGCAGACTCATCAGTAATTTAGAAGATTTCTGGTGGAACAGGATGCTTGAATTAACTAAGCTGAAGAAGTAAAAAAAGTTCAGTGGCTAAAATTCAAACCTGTATAATCTAAGATTGGGAAAATGACATACATTATTAACCATGAGGATAAGAAACAACTGGAAGAATTTGTATAGACATGATGGTCACTTCTAGTCTTTAAAGTAGGGTTGTGTTCTTTTCTACAATAAATGCCTTGGCTCATGGTTGTTAATTAGTCCCCAGGAAGGCTTAAATTGTGACAGACTTCTTCTGTGTAGCTTATATGTACAGTTTTATTGACTATATAAAAATGTCAATATATTGACATGTTAGTTATAAGAAATAAATAATTTATAAATACAATTTGGCAGAAGTGGTGCAGAATATTCTACCAAAATTGAAAACATACTTACCAAAAGTATTACAAATATGCAGCCTTCTGCCTCTCCGCCTGTGCTCAAGAGAGTGTTTGAATCCATATCTTCTTCATTACCCTCCTGCTGTACACCTCCATGTAGTCACAGCCTAGATCGAGTTCCTGCAAAGCCTGATAATCAGGAATTTGTTCCCTCTGCCCACTCTTTGAGACAAGTTTGGTCTAATTTAGCTATATTTTTGCTGACAGTCACATGGATTCTTAGCACGATGGAGGTGAGTCATTAATTGAAATGAATTCAGAGTAGGTAAAATCACACAAGTACTTTTGCTGGTTTGTGTGGTCCCTGACAGTATCCTTCTCCTAAATTGCAGACATGGATGCGTTCAATGGGTGGACTGTTAGATGGATGAGAAATGATTAGACAGTGCCACCCAGAGGGTCACAGTCAACAGCTCAGGGTCCTGATGGAGATCAGTGACCTGTGGTGTCCCTCAGGTGCCTGTTCTGGAACCAGTGTTATTTAATGTCTTCATTAATTGACACAAACAAAGGGACCTAGTGCATCACTCAAAGAGCTTGCAGATGACATTAAACTGAGTTATGTGGGTAACACATGTGACAGAAAGGGCGATCCAGATGGACTTGGACAAGCTCAAGAAGTGGCCCATGGGAATCTCATGAGGTTTAACAGACCAAGTCCAAGCTGCTGCACCTGGGTTGGGGCAACCCTTGGTACCAGTCCAGGCTGGGGATGAACAGACCCAGAGCAGCCCTGGCAGAAGGGCTTGGGGGTGCTGGTGGGTGAGAGGCTGGGCATGGCCCGGCCGTGTGCGCTGGGAGCCCAGAACCCCCCGTGTGCTGGGCTGCACCCAGAGCCCCGTGGGCAGCAGGGCAGGGAGGGGATTCTGCCCCTCTGCCCCCTCTGCTGAGAGCCCACCTGCAGGGCTGCATCCAGCTCTGGGCTCCCAGCACAGCAAGGACAGGGACCTGCTGGAGCCAGGCCAGAGGAGGCACCAAGGTGCTCAGAGGGATGGAGCAGCTCTGCTGTGAGGAAAGGCTGAGAGGACTGGGGTTGTTCAGGCTGGAAAACAGAAGGCTTTGGGCTGATCAAATTGTGACCTTCCAGCACCTGAAGGGAACCCACAGGAAAGATGGAGAGAGATTATTTTCAAGGGTCTGGAGTGGCAGGACAAGGGGAACGGTGTTATACTGACAGAGAGAAGGTTCAGATTAGATATTAGGAAGAAATTCTTCCCTGTGAGATTTGTGAAACACTAGAATAGTTTTCCCAGAGAAGTTGTGGCTGCCCCATTCCTGGAAGTGCCCAAGGCTGGACGGGGCTCTGAGCAACCAGGTCTAGTGGAAGGTGGCCCTGCCCTTGGCAGGGAGTTGAAACGAGATAATCTTTAAGGTCTCTTACAGCTGTGGCTGTTCTATTATTTTATGATTCTATGAAATAATGACTTTGGGAATTATGGCTGTAAAAACGTGTGGTCATATTTGTATGATTGCAAGCACTCTGCCTTAATTTTGTTGATAAATTGCTCTTGAGCTAACCCAGTAATTTTCTAAGTACAGAAATACTGCTTTTCTTCTATTATAATGCATGGGACTAGAAGTTGTTTTGCTTTTTAGCTGTTCATTCAGCAAGGTTCTCCTTTCACTACCCTTTCTCCTCATGACACAGCTGTGTCGGCTGTCATCTCTCCTCAAAAGACGCAAGCGAACTCCTCATAGACTCAGTGAGATAGGGGATTATCCATCAGTTGTCATGGCAGAGCCAAAGTAAAAGGTATGTACCTCAGTACTGACTGAAGAAGGGAAGACAAGGTAGCAGTGACAGCTGTGATTTGGGTGTGTGAGAAATGACACTGAGGAGTACAAAAAGCATCAACAGCCTTTGAGAGTCTCTGCAGTAGCCCACCACTTCCCTGTAGCACTGCAGGAGATGCTGTCAATCAAGCTATCTGAAAATCTTATCCCTCTTAGACCCTGAACATTTCCAAAGCTGGATTTTCTTAGTGTAATTTGTGTAAGAGGGCAGGACCTGAAATTATGATAGCCATACCTGGCAGGGTGTCCTTGCTTGGACCCAGTAGCTTCTACGGGCATGGGAGAATTAGGTGGTTTTTTTTTGTTTCGAGTTTGTTGTTGTTGGTGGTGGTGGTGGTGGTTTTTTTTTCTTGTTTGTTTGGTTTTTTTGTTTGTTTGTTTGTTTGGTTGGTTTGTTTGGTTTGTTTGGTTTTTTTTTCTTGCTTGGTTTTTTTTTCCTTTGGTTTTTTTTTGTTTGTTTGTTTTGTTTTTTTTTTTTTTAATCTGAGGCCAGCAAGCCAATCAAACCTGGTAGCTTAAAATTAAGCTTTAAATTAATATATAAATTGCCAGATGCAATATCCAAGATTAAAGGTCTCTTTGGACTGAGTATATAAACACCCATCATCTGCTTTTATAGCACTGACAAACCAACCTCCAAATTTAACTTTTTTTTTTCCTGTAAGTTCATTTTTTGTACTTTGCCCTGGAGATCACAGAAGTATGAGGTATTTCCCTTGAGGAATCACCTTGAAATATTTAAAAATCTTTACTTCCTCCCTCAGAAACTCATGCTACTGCAAGAACATTTCTTGTTACACTATTGCTTCAGGCTTTTAGCTTATTTTTAGGAAGACATTTTATGGCTATTACACATTCTCTGTTTCTGAGTTAGATGAAACCTAGCATGAAAAGGTGGATTTTTTAAAAGCTTTTCAGGTCTTGTTGATATACTGGACATATAAGTGCAATGAAACAATGATTGTGTTCATAATTTGTGCTAATAATTGACTATGGTTGAGACATTTGGCTGAAGAATTGTCCTTCTGGACACAATCAGAGAAAAACTATCTGGACTTTTGTTTAAGAGACAATGATACAATTAGACAATCATTTCTGTCTATCTAAGGTTATATATTGATCTTGCTTCTCTCTTCCTTTTCTGCAACAGTTAGAACTTCCTCATCAAATCCTGTAGTAGGTCATACCTAACAGAGGAATGGGGAAGGTATGGGAAGATGTGATGTCTCTAATAACATTTTTGTCACATTTTCTAAAGTTCCCAGTCAGAAAAAGCATGTACAGTCATGCCCAGACCATCACTGACAGGCTGCATACAGATGATGAAAAATTTTACTCTAAATTACTTACTTTAAAATCAGATCTTCTTAACCATGTGTACAGATTGATATTTTATACAATTCTTAACAAGTCTGACAAATACATAAATACCATTCTCATTGTTAAAATTGTCATTTTGAATCCTGATCCTTCCTTAGTGAGTCTTGTCTTGTGACCCCTCAGGAAACAAAAAATTCATTTTTATTAATGTGATGCATTTCTTCAGTCTTAATCTAGCCCTTCAATCCTTATTCAGGTCCACCACAATGGCATCTAAAGGATTGTCTGCTTACATGAAAGGAGTGTTGTTTCCATTACACGTATATGAGGAAAATCAGTGTTTTTCTACAACCCAGACTTGTTTAATGAAATATCTAAACAACTTTTTATTTCAAAAATTGTTCAGCTTTAATTAGCATCTTGGCCAGCATGATTCATGAGGAGTATTCATGAGATAGCAGTGTTCTCTCCTAGGGTTCAAATTATGTAGCCATATTATTTCATTTATAAGGGGATAGTAAGTTCTCTTCTTTGAAAAATCATAGAATTATAGAATGGCCTGAGTTGAAACAGACCTTAAGAGTAATTTTGTTCCAATCTCCCTTATGTGGGCAGAGACATCTTCTACTATCCCAGGTTGCTCAGAGCTCCATCTGACTTGGCCATGTACATTTCCAGGGATGGGGCATCCACAGCTTCTCTGGGTAACCCGTGCAAGGGCCTCACCACTCTTAGTGTAAAGAATTTCTTCCTTGTATCTAGTTAAACCTACTGTCTTTCAGTGGGACATAACATGATATGTTATGATACTTGTCTGTTTTGTAGAAAAATTGCTCTTGAGCAACAGACATTCAGACTGTCCAACCTCGGTTGTGGTTTAACATCAAGCAATTTAATTCTGAAAAATTAAATTAAATTAAATTAAATTAATTAAAAACTGAGAACACAATTCTAATCAAAGTTTCTGAGGTGGTATTTTTGACTTTTTTCCCCCTGTTTTCATTAATTTTAATCATTAATATGGTAAAAAATAGTCCTAGTCAATCACTTTTTTAAATGCTTGTCTTGTCTCTGGTAGAAGCTGAAATATTAAAGCATATAGTCTTCTGAGGAATCTGGGTTTGTAATGAATTGGAATTGTTACTAGTAAAGGGCTTACAAAAAAGAGATTGTGTCCCCTTCTCTAAAATATGTGAAAGCTACTTTAGCATATTTTATATTCAACTAAACCACCACAGCTGTAATTTTTTCTGGATTTTTTTTGTATGTTTGGTTTTGGTCTTGTTTTCTATGTTTGCATTAGTCTCTGCCAGCAACCCATAAACTAAACTTGGTTTTCTTATATGGATGTAAGATTTTGAATGAAAATTGATTTGAATGAACCTATGGAACATATGAATGTGCCTTCTGAACACTGTTATGTTTTAGAAGAGCAGAAAAAGTGGATTGGGAATGAGAAGGCCTAAGGGAATAGAATACCCAACTTACTATTTTCCACTTGTATAAAGATGTCTGGATGGATCCCTCTGTCAAATAAAGTCCTTCCAAAATTTATTACAAAAACTGTAATTTTTATTGGAGGAGCTATCTAAGGACTCATAATGTAAGATCACAGATAAATATGGTGCACTCTTTAGAAAGATACATTTCATCCTGGACAAATATTCCCTGTAGTAAGTACGTTGTTGCATTCAAGAGAAAGTTTGAGTTTGGCTCAAGCTGTTCTGTTAACCATTTTTTTTTTAGTTTTTGTATCATCTGTTGCCCTTTGTGTGACTTAAGATTCTGTTCACTGATCAGTGTTTATGTGTAGCTGTTGCTCAGCAGATGTCTTGGACTCTAAGGTCCCCCCTGAGTACAGTATTTGTTTGCATGTGCAACCATTCCCAATTGCAGAAGTAAACTTGCTCTGAAATATGAGGCAGATCAACACTAACTCCACCTGTGCACACAAAAAAAATTAAACTCATTCTATATGAAACATACAAGCTCAACAAATGACACAAAGAAAGATGAGAGACAAGCAAGACTATTTTTCTTGTTAATATTTCAGAAGAGTACATCTATAAAGATATAGAAATTTGGTGGTTTTCCCAATTTTTTCTTTGAACCAGTAAAAAGACTACACCAGTTTAGGAAAAAGGCAACAACACGAGCATGAAGCATCAATATAGTGAGTGTAGGCTTTTCACAGTAAAGGATGTTCAGTTCACTTCTACAGTTCCCAGAGAAATATGTATTAACTTAAAATCTCTTTAGATTTAATTCTGAATTTCTTCAGCATTTACCATCCTAAACAAAGAAATTAATTATGTGAGATTTTGTTTTTTGTGACCAAATTATGTCTTCTTTCAGCAAATGAAAGGGATGGAAAACTACAACTAATTCACTGTATTGTAACGGATTTA
>VZUA01024832.1:2277-17412 GCA_013401035.1 Horornis vulcanius | reverse complement strand
TTGTCTTGGCTGAAGCATCTTTATGTGGAAAAAATGATGGTAGTTACCTGTTCACCCCTTGAGTTTCAAGGTTTGTGTTACTCTTTTGTAATTCTGTATCTTAAGCCATGACTGATGTTACCCTTTTTAAACAAATCTGGTTTGATGTAGGAATTCAACAGCAGTTGCAAAAACGTCAATCTCCAATTGCTTTTTCTCCTACTAATGACCCTGCACAATGAAATGTGAATATTTTTGCTTAAGAAGTACAGTTCTGAATACTTCTCTTAGCATTTAAAAATAAAGTATGGTTTTGAAAAACACAGCTTTTTGGGGTAAGTTTCTGATAAAACCTATAAACCTATTTTGCTTAAATTAAATGTGGAACTGCTTCAATTAAACTGTATACATTAATTGGGTTTTAAATTGGAACAAAATGCCTAAGGGCTCTTCTTCATGACCAAATGAACTCAGATTACGACTGTGTGTTGTTGTGTGCGTGGCTTTTGGACATAGTCTTGATCTCCCATTCCCAAGAAGAGATATTTGAAGTAGTTACCCCTCAATATAGGCTAAATCTTGACTTCTGCATTTAGGCTAGTGCATATGTGTTGTGCACAAATTAGAGTGTCTTGAATATAGATTTATTCCCTACAGTTTCCTGTTATTCCAACTTGGCTGTTTGTGTCTTTCTGCCCATGAGTAGTCAAAAGTAGGAAGTTACTCCTACCTAATAGAAATGGTCATATCTGGGTCCTGCCTGCTTGCTTACACATCAGTTGCCCTTGCTGAGAGTTGATTCTTTAAAAGCGTTCTCTTTCATTTTGATGTTGGCGTTAGCAGTTTAGCTGAATTCTTGTTCTTTGGGAATAGACATCCTANTGCTTCTCACTTCTTAGGAAATACGAAAAGTCAGTCCAAAAAGGCCAAGGGAGAGTCAAGACAACCTCTGAACTATCAAACCCAGGCCATTTGTCTAAATATTTAGAAATGATCACTGAAACAGACAGTCAGTTACTGAGAGCAAGTAACCAAGAATTTTATCTCATAGATTCATGTGGAACTACATAATCACTTTTGTAGAGTTATTTTACAAATGCCCTTTTTGTTTTTTTTTTTTCCAGGATCCAGAAGTTATGGTTGCATTCCAAGATGTTGCCCAGAACCCAGCAAATATGTCCAAGTACCAGAGCAATCCAAAGGTCATGAATCTCATCAGTAAATTGTCTGCCAAATTTGGCAGTAAACCATAAAATCCCTAGTCCTTAAAAATCTTATCTGAATGGCAAGGATTGGATTTGGCTAACCAGTGTTGCAATAGAACAAACCATTTTGCATCTGATCTTCTTGAGAAATGGGGTTTTCTAAGGAGAACTGCTTTCTGGCCCCAAGTGTTGACTTTATTCAATTATTGGTTTATAGAACACAATTTATATTCAGATGACACAGTTTTCAACCATCCCTTCTTGCCCAACAGTTGCAACCTTTAATTATGAATATTACAAACAGTTTTCTCTGAATTAATNTGATAGATTTTTGTCACCCAGGCTGTTTTGGGTCAGTGAGTGTTAATTTTCCTGAGGCACTTGTTGAGGTAGAACATCTTGGTTTTAGGAAGCAGGTAGAGATAATAATCTTGTTTCTAAAAAAATAAAAAACCCAATCTGTGTAGTTGAGATTGAAGCTGTTGGGCAGCATTCCAAGCCTGTGCAGGCAGCATGCTCTAGTGGAAGAACTGCATGTAGCTTGAAATGAGGCTTTTAGTAGCATTTTCATCTCTTTGTAGACTAAACATCTGATTCTTTGTAGAGGAGCAGAACCTGGTGAAAGTGATGGAGCTGGTGGAAGTGGTGTATGCTCCATACAAGCCCTATCAACTCGAGTATGGAGACCTGGAAGAAGAGAATCTCCTCATCCAGATCAGTGCAGTGCCCTTGGTAATGTACCAGTCTTTGCTCAGCTGTCCAGGGAGAGGCTGAAGCTCCCACTAAACACAGGGGTCTTTGTCATATTTACTGGTCTCTTTGCCCCTCTCCTTTTTGGTTACATTTCCTTTTATTTGTAGAAGATTCTGCTGCTGGCAGAACTGTTTTTCCTTGAGGTGAGCACAGGGTTTGGCAGCCTGGCTGTTGCACTCCATGGGCAGGAGGGTGGAAGCACCAGCATGGTTCTGCCTTAGGAGTTTGACAAGAATGGAAGATACCAGAGAACACTGTGTTACACAGGGTGTGTTCTGTATTGCCTGGAAGAAGAGTCAGGCTCAGATTTGTTTTCACTGTTGTTGTTTAGGAGCATTGGGAGGTGATTGATTGTGTCCAGGAACTGAACCACTCAGTCAACAAACTCTTCATTCTGGCGACCGGAGCCATCGACAACTGCGTCAAGCTCACGGATGGCCTGGGGGTGTGTGGGCTGCTGAAGGCCCTGAAGGCCCTGTTCTCAAAGTAAGGTGCCTGTAGGTACTGCTCCATTTATCCTCAGTGAGTAGTGACTGTGCAGTTTGTGGCTAAGGACTTCGTAGTTTATGGAAAATGGCTGAGAGCAGAAAGTGTCTCTGAGTGTACCATGAATCATCAATATCCCTCTTGCTGCTTCATTCGAGCACAGGCTGTTTTCTAGAGGAAAAATGGAAGATTTTATGGCTAAATCAAAGGCTTGCCAGCTGTTTTCTATTCTGGTTGGGCAGAGTTTTTGTTTTTAATAAATACGTGTGAAGGAGAAAATGTTTCTCAAAACAAAATAAGGGAAATTAGGCTGATGAAAGTAGATCTCAGTGGAGAAATAAGTCTGGAGGTTGAACTTGATCATCTTGGAGGTCATTTCCAACCTTACTGATTTAATGAATACACAGTCACAGTATCACAGATAAGTGACCTCACATTAAGGATCTGCCTGTAAGTGTGAGATACCCCATGGAGTGGGATTCACTCTTAGTTCTTGTCTTAAAGTATCACTTCCCTATTCCTACTGATTTGCTCCTTATTCCTTTACAATACTGAAAGAGCTGCTCACAAGGTATGAATCAGGTATTGCTGCCCTTTGGGAAGGGGGAAGAGGAAAGCACAAGTCTGATCTCATCTTCTTTATAGGCAATTACATAGCAATGTACCTGCCTACAGCTTATGGGCATTATTAAAAAGAAAATGGGTGTGTGAGCTTTTTTAGTTTTAGTGTTACTCAGCAAGTAAATTGATGAGCTGTCTGGACCTCATCTCAGTTCCCCAAGTTGGTGTATGGACATCCAAGCAGCTAAACTGGTTTGAACAGAAGTAAAAGTGCAGAAAGCTAACTGCACAAGAGATAAGCAAAGATGGGAAGTTTCAAATGAGCGATGTAAGTAGCTAAATGAGGAAGTTGTTATTTTCATTGGTTGCTCCTGTATTTACTGGCAGCTCCTTCAGGTTATTTTGTTCTGTTGCAGCATAGAGTAGGGGTGGTTATTGTAAGAGCAGTGGCAATAATCAGATCTGCTGGCAGTTTGTCTATGAAAGCTGCAAGAGTGTGTCGATGTCACCTGGGATACAGAGTACTGCCAGTCCTGCCCCTGGCTCAGGTGTGCCTTTCTGTCTTGTGCACAAGTCCTGTACTGTGCTGATCCCATGCCACAGATTCAATGACCCGGGCTGCCCGGGAGTGCAGTGATGCACCTCCAGCTGACTGGTAGCGGAGGCTCATAGCCTTGTTGCTGTGTGAGTCCCAGTGACTTGACTGTCCTCTCTGGTTCACTTGCTGCCCCAAGGGAAAGCAAGTGTCAGCTCAGTTGCTGCATCCAGGCTGTTCTTGTTCACAGGGGGTCCTTTTGCATAGTTATGTGGAAAATGCAAAGCTTGGTGCCTTTACCACAATTTTTTTGAATTTTTCTCTCCATTGTTGGGCTATGAATAAATGGTACTTGTTGAGGTGGCTTGGTTTGTCTTTGTGGGAAGGCAATGACTGGATGAGTAGGAGCCAGACTCTCAAAGTTGGATGAAGGCAAATGGACCTCAACCTTGCTTCACACATGATGGAGTGAGGGCAGCATTATAAGAAACTGATTCTGGATTACCAAAGAGCTGAAGCAGAGTAAAAAATGGTGGTGTCCAGTTAAATACAGACACCTCCATGTTCAGTACCACAAGACAAATGATAGGAGGTCAGTAGTGATACAAGAAAATGCAAATACAGAAGAGGCAGGAACAATTTTAATGTGCATCATTTATTAATGAAGCAGATCAGGTGGTTGCTGGTGGATCTGTACTATGGAGCAAGAAAAAAGTTCTAGTGACTGGGCTACAAGTCACTGATCACCTTGTGAGTCAAAGCCTGGGTACATCATACTCACTTGATATGATCCTCACAAACAGGAACTTCATGTAAGACAAACCTTTCCTTGTCCCTACTGACTGGAGGTCCCAAGGTCCCATGGAATGTAAATACTGAGGACTCTACTGTAAATCTGAATCTTGATGACTAACCAAATCCAGATGTTTGTAATCTTGCTAACAGTGTTACTACTGTGTATGTCTGCTGTACAAACACACTTTTGAAAGCTGTATTCTAGATGGATGATCTCAGACAAGTTTGAGACCTTATCAATAAATAAGTATATTTGCAGAATATGTTATGTCTCTTTTTGTTAAGTGGGTTTCAATTTTGGCACCTTTGTTGTTGCACAGGATTTTTTTACCATTTAAACATTTATTTCAGAGGCTACAAGGAATGTGAGTTGCTACTGTATGTAAAGAAATTAAACGTGAAGGATTACAGGGTTTAGGTTAGCAGTTTATCTTAGAATTTCTTTCAGCAGCTGCAGCAGTCCAGATGGTATGCATAATTTGTATAGAACAAAAGTATTCAGAAAAACAAGGTACTTGTTACTCAAGTGTGAAGTAAGTAACATGGAGGTGAGGTCTAAAGCACATCATAGTAAATTGAATTCCATTATTGAAACATTTAGTTTTCTAGCATTCTCACTGGTGGGTAAGGGTTCCTAGAAATGAGTTGAATTTGCGTTTCTCATTTCAGAAGGAAAAATATCATAGCTGAAATCATGTAACAATCAGTGCAGTGTTCAATAAAATTAGTTTTTAAAATGGGCTGAAGGTACAAGTTGTTAGGAAATTATCAGAATTAGATGGATAAATGTCAAAGTACTATATTGAGAGTGAAGTGTCTGAGGTGCTGCCAGCTGCACTGCCTCTCATTAGAGAAAAATCATTCTGATTTTTAGCCACTAGTACCTGGTTCTTATTTGGAAGAGAAAACCACCTGAGCTTTTTCAGATTTTTAAAAAATTGGTCTAAAATATGGCTTATTGCTAAGAGTTTATAAGGAAAAATTAACTCTTCTACAAGATGATTTGCCCTCACACTTTCTTGTGTGTTATCCTACAATGAGAAAAAGATCTTCGGGGGGAAAAGAAGAGTTTTCAGAAGCCATTTTATAATCTGGTACATTTTTTCTGTAGTCTCTTGTGTAAAAACTTTTCAAACCAGAAAAAGCAAGATTCTGAACCAAAATTAATTACTAGCCTTTACAAAAAAAAACAACCAAACAAAAAAAGAACCAGAAAAATGTGCATTTAGAACAGATGTTAGACATCAAGTGCCTGAGGGAAAAAGCAACATTAAGGCAATAAAAATTTGTGTTTGACAGTTATGTAGTCTATGTAAAACTAAAGGTGGCTGAGGGACATTTGGTTTAGTTAGGTTGAGCAAGTGCTGTGATAGGATATTAAATGTAATAATGGCAAATGCAAGTAACTTAAAAAGAATTTCAACTTTTCTGATCTCCCTGGACCTAGCTGAAGTGCATAAGGAACATTCTGCATCATTCCAGAGGCTTAGTCAAAATAGTTTCAGGCAAATACACACACATGCTAATTTTTAATATGTGTATGATTACAGTGCTTGCTTCTGGAACAGGCTGGTTTTACCTTGGCCTTAATACTTAAGCCTGATCTTGACTAGCTGGTGTGATGAAATTGCTCTACAAATTTGTCAGCACATGCAATCTCATTTGTTTATTTCTGGTTGCTTTTATCTATGGTGTACTGGGAGTATGATCCAGTTTCTCCACCTTCTCTGAGAGATAAAGTTTTGGAACAGATTCAGAAAGCCCTTTTGAAAGTAGTAATTAAAATCTGTCTTAGCATGTTTGCATTCTCTAATGAATTTAATTTTGAGCAAAAATAAAGGAGATACGTATTTCTAATTTTTTTTTCATTAATGTTAGAATAAGGAGAGTACTAGGATAGAAATAGTTTAAGTTCAGAGTTCATTCTTTACTTGCAAAGGTAGGACACAGTGCAGAGGCATTCAGTTTGACTTCTGGAGTCACCAACAATATCCTCATTCTTTGTGTTAAAAATGACCCTGTAATAATAGCTTTCACATTTATCTATTAGTTTTTGCATGTTGTTATCGATTGTAAGTATTCAAATATAGTGCAGTTTATAACCCCTTTTAGCTGCTTGCCAGTATAACATAATCTATCATTCTGTATGCACTGTATAGCCCATAGAAATAGTAGTGTGATGAATATATCTATGTATACACCTTAGAGCTTACAGAAATAATGGTGTGATGAATGTATTGTACTGTAAGCCTTAGCAAAACATAAAATGTTAAAATACTTCCATGTAACTGAGAGAACTGTATAAAGCAATTATGTTGTTTCCCACATCTGACTGACGTGTCCAAGTGATAGCAGTGACACAAACCAGAGCACCGGAGGAGAATTAGAGAAGAACAAGTTAACTCCTTGTTGTCAGGGAAGTGTGAAACAACAGGATGAAGTCACAAGAAGGAATAAAATATATTGACCTGATATGCAGGATATCATGGAGATAAGTCAGAGTGAAAAACCAAAACAAAAGAATTCCCTGCAACATCAGAAGCTCCCAAGAATGTTTTAATAATGCATGAAACTTATGAATATGTATGTACCTCAGTAAAGTAACAGTATATAGATAACACTGCCTTAAAAATGGTGTTTGTTGGCTGACAGCCAGGAATACCCCACAGCTAGACGCTATACTTTTTTAGTCCCTTATTAAACTTTTGAAAATAGTTTGTCCTAGGGTGACTTTATGATGCTTGTATCCCCAATTGTCCATTCTGTTTATGCTGTATATTGAGTTCTGTACCTTTCAGACTGATTCTGAGAGTGAACCAGGGAGAGAAGCGCGGAGTTTGTTTTGAGAGATGGCCTGACTCCCACACATTCTCTTCTCCAGACTTCTGTTTGTCGGAGGCATGGACAGCGGTGGGACAGAGATCTTTTTGCTTTTAGTTAGTTTTAGCTGGCTGAGGCAGAAAAGTTCCCTGGACTGCTTTTTTTCTTTTCTTCTTGGGCCTGTTTAAATCTACTCTGGCCTGAAAAAACCGAGAGGAGCACCGAGGGCTCGCACCTGCGGCCCACCGGGCCTGGACCTCCGGAGGGACTGGGACTGACCAGAGACTGAGTGAGCTGAGCTACACCCATGGCAAGGACTGTCTCAGTTTGCCATCTCTCTTCGGAGCGGGGAGAGGTTTCATTGTTCCATTGTTCATTTTATATTTTAGTATATTTATAGTATCTATTCTTTGTGCTTGTAGGTAGTTTGTTTGTTAAATAAATAGTTTTTTCCAGTTTTCGCTGAGGAAGTTTTTCCCAGACTGGCTGGGGGGAGGGGCCATTTGGGTTTGCTTTCCAAAGGAACCCCCTTCGGAGGTTTCCTCCCAAATTTGCCCTAAACCAAGACATAGTATAAGAGAAGACTTTTGTTTTTCGCACTTGTCGTGAATTAGAAACAAAGTTGGGGTCAGCCAAAGAAAATCCATCAAGAATAAAGTTTCTCAAGATTGATTACCTCCTTGTACAGGAACCTACAGAATTACACATGCAAGAAATTACAAATGTCATTCATGTACAGAGAGTATGTTTGTACTTGTAGTTGCTTAATTTAGTTCACTTCTTCCAGGCTTTCCAGTAGAATTGACAGATTTGAGGAAAAGTAGGTGGCTTTAGCTCTCTGTCCTTCCTTAACCCCCAGTTGTGCATGTTATGTGTTTGCCTGGAAACCTGGTGGATTAGCATTTATATGAAGACCTTTAGGCCATGTCTTCAGGAAACCTTTTATGTAGATAGGTTTATGTAGATTTTTTGGGTAGTTGCCTTTTGTTTTCCCTTGGTAGAATACAAAGCACATCTTGTTTAACTTAATCTATACTGTGCTCTCATATTTCTTGGACAGCTTCACTAGGTCTGTATGTTCCAACAACAAAATTGCTTTTAAAATATTGCAGTTGCTGTGTTACCTGTTAATACTCTGTTTTGCAATATATACAGGGCATAGGGTTGTATTAAAAATATTGCTAAATACAGTAGAAATTCAGCATAGAGTTATTTCGGTGCATGTTTATGATGGAATTCCAGTCTGCAGTACAAACTGCTTGGTGAAATCTTTGTTTTACACAAGAGGGACAAAACCACAAAGAACAGCAGTGATAGGAGTCTGTGTCCTGTTTGAGACCTTCCTCCCAAAAGCTCATGGACCTGATTTTGCAGTCACTTTGCGTAATTGTTCCCTGGACTTGTAAAGCTGCTCCTGCCTGTTTTAGTGACAGGAGATAGCCAGTGACCTGTGTACGCCTTAGCTCTAAATTAAGGTCTGAGTCTTTTGCACGTAGGAGTGTGTCACAGGTGAGTTATTAAGAGTATATCAATGTGGATGTAAATAAAAAGGTTTTATTAATGATTAAACGATGATCAAAGATAATTGACACCTGAATGAAAAGTGAATGATGTTATTAAATAATTGAACAGTCATTAAACAGTGATTTAACAATGTTTTAAATTATTATTTAAACAGTAATTTACACTCTGGTCAAACACTGCTACTTACTGTACATCTATTAATTAAGATATAACTAGTTTTATAAAAGCTGCAGCAAGTATACAATATACTTTTGGAAAATGTCACTTTCCTCGTAGATGTCAGATCTGACAGATTTGTTTGGTAAGGGGATCTTTAAACCTCAAGCATTAACCTTAGAAACCATCCCTGTCTGAGGGGGAGATTGTTGCCAAGCAGCCTGCTGCTCTACAAGAGAGCCCAATGGGCTCATGGGGGCTAGAGACATTTATTTAGAGGTTAAAATGATTGACTCGTATTCAGAGCCCCTTTTGGTGTATTTGCAGGTGTGCAGCTGTAGCAGTTTCAGTTCTGTGTAATCCCAGCTCAGGCTGGTACTTATCTCCTCATAAGAGAGGCCTAAACTCCTTTGTTCCTGGATAAGGTACAGCTTAGGATGATTCTCAGGTGTTGCACTGTATTGCAGCACAGCTGGTCTGTAGCTGGACAAAACAAATCTGGTCACAACAAATCCAATTTGGCTAACTTGGCTTGTTCTAGAAACAAGTGTGGAGGCTCTTAAGCCAGACAATAACATAAACGTGCGTCCCTGGAGAGAGAGCAGTTAAGCCAGACAGTATTATAAACACAACCCCTTGAGGGAGAAGCCACACTAGACAGCTCTCTCTGTCATGGTGAGGAAACAAGTTACCCCCAAGAGGCTTTGCAACAGCTATATAAATCTTTTGTACCCCATTGGCCCTTCCCCTTTGCTTATCCCCTAATCCCTCTGTTGATTGGTCCTTCCCTTGATCCCTCAGTTGACTGATTCTCCCCTGAATCCCTTAGCCGATTTGCTCAGATGTTTTACCCTGCACCCTGCCCTCCCTATATAAACGCCTGTTCCCTCTGACTCTTTGGCTCTTCATCACTGGACCCCTCTGAAGAAGAAGCTGAATAAAGCCTCCTGCGGAACTCCATACGAAGGTTGCGTGTCTTCCTTCAGCGTCGCCCTGAAGAGCTGATTCCACTGAAAAGCTTGAAACCACTCAGCAACAGTGGACATGCCTGTGCCTTTGGGATGTCCTTCTAAGGACGCTTCTCCAGCAAGGTCGCAGGACTCTGACCACCACTGCCTGCTGCAACAAGAAGTCAGTCCCCAGGTGAACAGTGGAACTCAGTGACCTCAGTCAACCCCATCCAAGCCCTGGATGCAGACACATCTAGGCTAGAGATCTGGGTGGTGCAGAGGTTCCCAACCAATCGGCTATCCAAGCCCAGGAAATTTAAACTCCCTATAAAAAGAACAATAAAATGTGCTGTTTGCTGATGACCCTTGGTGTATACTGTTTCGTGTGCCCGTCTTCAGCCTATGACCCTCACATAACACGTGGTATCCCATGAGGAAAGCAGCCATTTCTGCGCACACAAACGGGGGAGACAAAAGCATGGCATGGGAGCCAGAAAAGCAAAAAGCTGGGGAAAAAAAAAAAAAAAAAAAAGCGCAGAGCTGTTTGCAGTGGAAAACCACTCAAATTTGGAATTCCTTTCTACTTACCCCTGAAAATAGAAGAAAACAACCATCAGAACCATGGCGGGGTGGATCTCTGTGCAGGAACATCTAACTTTGAAGGTATGGTCGTTTCTTTTAGCAGAATGGGAGGTAGAATATGATCGAGAGGCATTGTTAGCTTTACTAACATGCTAAGAGCCATGCATTGGACACAACTAAAGAGGCTACCCTTGATTTGAATACTTGAGCATGAAATGGACAAATTGTAATTAAAGCAGCCTCCAGAGGCGACAAAAAAGCAATCAAAATTATAAAGCCCTGGAAACTTATTTTAGACTTTATGAGACTCATAAATACTGGGGCACACGGTAAGGACTGGATGCTGGAGGAGATAGCAGAGGGATTGGGCACCCTTCAAGCCCACAGAGGACACGGCCGGATGAAATGGCCGCCCCACACGGCCGTGCTGCCCTGAATGCACCCCCTCACTGGCACCTTTCCCTGGTGAGCCACTTCCCGCCCTCGTCCCCACACGCTAGGGCCCCAGCAGGTGAACAAACTAGCGGCTGACAATGAGCCAGATTATGCAATGCGCACAGCAAAATGGAGGGGGGTGGCGGGGTCCCGGCAGCGGGCGGAGCCATGGCAAGACACAAAGGTGCGCCTGCGCTCGGATGTCGTGTGGCGCTGGAGAGCTCTGTGCCTGCGGCCGGATGCTGTGTGGCGCCAGAGCGCCCTGTGCCTGCGCCGTGGGGGTGATGTGCAGTGCCGGAAAGGCCTGTGCCCATGCCGCAGGACTGCTGTGCTGGACTAAATCTCCCCGTGGCTGCGCGGAGCTGCTGTCCCACATCAGATGACGCCGCCATTTTGGCTGAGCCGCTCGTGACCATGGCCCAGCCCCATGCGGCTCCTAGGACTGCCCCCCTGCCACCAGAGCTGCCCACACCTGCCATCACCATGGAAACTGCCCCTGCCCACAGCTAGTTGGCTCTCCCACAAACCACACCCACAGTCTTGCCTCCGCTGGGCGCACCTGCCTGCCACTGCAACATGGGGGTGGGGCCCGAGATGAAGTCACTACAGGTGCCCGAATGTTGCACTTCATCATATTTGGAAGTAACAGCAGAACCAGGAAATGCCAACGCTACGGTGCTGGACCCTTTCCCGCTCCCAGTCCCGGCCCCGCTCCTGCTGCTGGCATCATCACATCTACAGCCAACTTGCACAACCTGAGGGAACCACATCGCTGATGAATATACGAGACGCCCACAAAGGGAATGTAAGTCTCCGTCCTGCCACCAGCTTCGGAGAACAAGCCCCTGCAACCCTGCCTGCACCAGCTCCATCCCCATCACTGTTCCATTTGGAAGCCATCCCCACTCGCGACCCGGTGATCTTATGGATGGAGGTAAAACAAAAAGCAGTAGAATGTGGGGATATAGAGGGGGCTGAACTAATTTCTGTATCCATGTATTCACCACCATCAGAAGACTGGCTGTGGCGAGGAGCAATTACAGCATTCCCAGTTTTATGAGGTAATGGTACAACACCCAATAAGTATGTACCTTTAACTGGCAAATCCTTTCCCAGCTATGCCAACTGGCTGCTAAACACAGGCTAGGGTCACCTGCTGTTGCAAATATATTTTGATTTATAATTGCTAGTGAATTAACCCACTACAATATGAAGCAACTTGGAAAATTGCTCTGTACTCCAGTGCAATATATGATGTTTGAATCAGCCTGGAGGTCCTATGCAGAGGACCAGGGACTACAAAATTCAAGAGCTTCACAGCAGGGCACATGTTTTGCAGCAGGGATTTCTCAACTTATGGGACTGCCTCCCATGGAAGACCCACAAACCCAGGCATGCCTGGACTCCTTAATCCTAGCCCAAGCAAAGGATTAAGGAGTCCAAAGGATTAAAGCAATGCAAGCTCAAACAAAAATTATAAATATATCTATGCTTACCCAAGGTTATTCAAGTATAAAACAAAACCCCAATGAATTATATATGCAATTCATAGAACATTTGCAAGATGCTATGGGAAAACAGATATCAAACAGTGAAGCAAGGAGCCAATTAATACTACAGTTAGAATGAGATAATGAAAACGAGGACTGTAGAAATAGATATGAGGACTTTTAGATGCATCCCTAAAGAGAATCCATCCCTAGAGGATATGATAAATACATGTGCTAAGGTTGGGACTGAATCTCACAACATGGATATGTTAGCTAATGCTATTACAACTGCTCTTAAACAAACACCCCATTGCTACAAATGTGGACAACAAGGCCATGTGAAGGCAAACTGTCCACACCAGTCCATACCACAGGAGACGCTTCAAGGGCAGAGGGGTATGAATAAAACTGCAACCAATGTGGGCGATTTGGTCATGAAACCAAGGTATGCAGGCTAAATTTCATGTTAATGGTCAATCTCTCTAAAACCAGGGAAAAGGGAAACTGAGCACAAAAGGAAAACGCATGACAACGCTGTTTACCCACTCGCCAGTACAAGCCTGTGTGACCAACTCACAGCCAGGACAAGAGGATCAGCTAGCATGGATGTATCCACCTCATCCCAATAACCATAAACTCATTACGGTACATAAAATCCCTACGGAGGCCCAGGGACCTATAGGGAAAGGACTGAGTGCACTGCTTCTAGGAAGATCCAGTGCCACGCTGCAAGGTGTCTTTGTGCACCCTAGTGTTATAGAGGCCGACAAATACAAGCCATGGTATCAACGCCTACTCCCCCGATGACTATCTCTGCTAAAACCAGAATTGTGCAACTCATTCCTTTTAAGTCTTCTGTCCCCAGAACAGATTCTAGGGCGTGAGGAGACCAAGGCTTTGGAGCAACAGGAGACCCCAGGTGTGCTGGACTCAAGTTATAGGTGATCAAAGACCTGATATGGTTTGTACTGTTACCATGCCTCAAGCAGAGCCTTCACAGATAAAGGTCATTGGGATGATTGACACAGGGGCACATGTCACCATCATCTCTTGGCCCACACTTGGCCTCCATCATGGCCCACTGAGCCTGCAGGATCCACTGTTGCTGGCCTCAGAGGGACAACACAGAGCTGTTTGAGCAGCAAACCTGTTTTGGTAAAAATTCCTGAGGGACAGAACAGCTGTCATTCAACCTTACATTACTGTAGCACCACTTAACCTGTGGGGGAGGGATGTTCTGTCTGCATGGGGAGTCCGAGTGTGGATGGATTTTTAACAGGGGCCACTGTATTAGAGGGCATTAGGTATCCTACATTAGCTCTAAAATGGCTTACTACTCAACCTGTGTGGGTACCACAGTGGTCCGTTGAAAAGGAGAAACTAGACACCCTAAAAACCCTGGTCCAGGAACAACTCGTTCAAGGACACTGTAGAGGCCCATGGGCCTGTCAGTGAAGCTTCAAGGGCAATGCCCTGGAAGAATGTCCCATAGGCCCCAGGAAAGCCTTACCACATAAGGTGAGGCGAAAGGTTTCCCCCATAGTGCTCTGCAGCACCATGATAATACCCACCTTTGTTATCCTTATCCGTCCCTGTTCTAGAAAGTTGTCCCTTCCCTGTTTCCCCATTGGCTTTTGTATCCCTGCTTACCTGCCCCCGTATTCCCTATTGGCTGTTATCCTTTGCCACACTTATGCTCCACCCCTGCACCCTCAGATCATTGGTCCTTGATGCCTTGCTCTGCCCCCACTTGCCCTGTACTTAACTCTGGACACTCCTTGTCTTCTGTCCCTGGACCCCTTCGGCGTGTGGCCTAATAAACTCCACTGGAACTCCATACAGAAGACCCTTCCTGCCTTTCACTCGCTGACTGATATCTTTTTAGGGTGTGTGTAGAAAGTGTGATTGGTTGTGTGCCTGCCTGAGCGGCTTCCCGAAGGAGATGCGTTTGGGAAGGTAGCAAGTGCCTTTTGGGAAGGTAGCAATTGGAATGGCAACAATTACCATCTGTCTGCGACACATAGAGCCATCTATGAGCCCTTGGAACAGCCCAGTATTTGATACATTTCACAGAAAATGAGACATTTCCTAAAGCTCTGGGGTGTGTCACACCACACAGGTATCCCCTGCTTAGCAACAGGACAAGCCGTGGTGGAGAGAGTGCATGGCACTTTAAAACGTATACTTGAAAACCGAAAGGCAGGACTGTGTGGTGAATCCCCACAANTATACCTGTGTTTCCACAGACACCACAACACACTGGGTACCTGCCAGATGTGTCCATCCTGCCCTACATCCTGTCTGGGACCGCAAGCAGCATCCTCCTGACGGCTGGTCAACAGATGTCATAGAGCCGTGTGTGGAACCATGATGGAAATAACTTGTTCACCTACCTCATGGAGATCTGGGACTATTGAAGTGACAGTTCATTTAAGGATTCTATTTGTTTACAATCTGTTTTTTCTGTTTACAAATTGTTTTTCTGGTAGTTGCGTTTTTTCTAACAGTTCTAAGGGTTAAATAGTTTCTTGTTTTAGTGTCAATTTGTAACTTCTAAGCAATTAACCCGTGACATGCTAGCCTGAAAGACTGTGATTATTAGTGACTCTCACCTGATAGCTCCTGGAAGTGAGTGCTGCAAGTCCAGTGGTACATAGGACACATTGCTGGCTGAGGGAAATTAGGTTTGTCAAAAACCTCATTCAAATTAGACCCTTGCTGTCTTCTGTCACTCTATCTGCAAAGGGCCCTTGCAGATAGGATAACAGAGAACACTCTGCATTTTTTAAAATGAAAATGAAGGGAGGAATTGTCACAGCACAGCTGGTCTGTAGCTGGACAAAATAAATCTGGTCATAACAAAT
>VZUA01024830.1:0-22073 GCA_013401035.1 Horornis vulcanius | reverse complement strand
TGATGATTTGCTTCTGTGACCTTTGGAATGAGCTGGAAGTCACTCAGCTGGTGCAGTGCAGCGATGCTGTTGGCCAGCCATAAGCAGACAGAGCTGCAAAGGAATGTTACTGAGTAGCAGTTCCTTCTTTTTCTGACCAAGTGGATTTAAAACTTTCAGTGTGACACTGCAACTAGTGTCTCTCCTGCTGTGGTTATTTTGCACTTACTCCTTATTGCCCTTCCCTTCTGTCATGACCCAAATGCCACCTGTACACTCAGCTCTCTTACTGGCTGCTGGAAAACGCAGGATTCATTTCCAGTTGCTCAGCATGGTACTGATAAAAGGTTGATGCACGTCTGAGAAGCCCTGGATTACACTTGTCCTTGCCTCTTCCAGCTTGTGTGGCATTTTAGGCTTTGCAAAGTCCAGGATTGAAAAAGCAAACAAAAGGTGTTTGTCTCTGGATTTGTGTGCTCACCCCATGTGCCTGCACCCAGAATCTGCTCTGATTTGCCCAGGCACTGGCAGTTGGCTCCTTTCCTGAGGCACCAGAGCATTCACTGCTGCTTGGAGATAATTCTCTGATTTCCCATATAGCAAGGTTTCCATGCTCACAGCCCATTAGACACTTGAAGTGTCATGAAGACCTACTGCCTCACTTTGCTGTGAGCGCTATCCTTTTCCTCATACAAACACGTTACTGTGTGCCCTGAAATCCAGCCTGTCTGTATCCCAGATGAGCGTGCAACGAATGCCTTCCATTTGAGGTGCCAACGAAGAGCTGGGTGTTTCAGGAGCTGCTGCACTATTACAGCATATTCCTTTACAAGTACATCAAAACCTCTCTCCTGGACCTTCATGTATGTCAGTAAGTGCAGTGATTCTGAATAGGTCCTTAACTCCCTGTAGGACAATGCAGATTTCAAAGCAGTGTGTAGAGCAGGATTTTGCTGGGTTGCTGTGTATTTGCAGGTGAGCCCAGCCCCTGCCTGCCCAAGCCCCCCTGAGCAGCGTGCGAGTGCAGCTCCTGGCAGTACCCAATGGCTTGGCTACAACTGGGGTTGCTCTTCCAGGTTCCTGGGCTCACAGCAGCTACTGAGTGTGCAGAGAACATCTCTACAAGGCCTGAGCACTGAGTCCAGCCCAGCCCAGGCCTGTCTGCTGGCCGTGCACACGATGTAAAGTCACACAGTGTCGCAGCTCACACAGCACATCCTGCCTGCTGGCTGCAGGGTCTGCCTGTGCCTGGACAATAGGTCTGGGGTGGCTGGACAGCTTCTGTCCAGAATGTGAAGATGATGGGTGAGTTTACCCCTGTGGTGGTCTCACTCAGATTTGGTTTTTGGTATTCTTGTTCCTTCTCTGTGTTTCTCCCACATTAGTTCACATGACAATACTGGCTTTTCTCAGATATTTGGAGACTGTTAAAAAAGGGAGGAAGGGAACATGATCCAGAGGTTTCAGGCAGCTTTGTGAAAAGGTTAGATTGTGTTTTACTTTGGGGGTGATGTATAGCCCAGATAAGATTTTTCACCAAGGACCATTACATCTCAAGTTGACTTTTTAATTGATTTAGCTTCTCTGATCTGTATGTTGCCAGACATGAACCACTAGCCTTTGGATGGAGTCCAGAGTGTAATGGAAAGTTCACTGAAACCCCATCAGCTCTTGTTAAACCTGAGTGAATTCCAGCCCAGCACATTTCTTGTGAATAATTAAACACAGTTAAGCAGGTAATAGATTTGAACCTCTATCTCTAGTGTTCGTCTGTATTTCAATGAGGAAGGGACTCATGAAATTAATGAGGCTTTTGGTGGTGGGATTTGGGGTGATTTTTTGCCTCTTCTGATGGATAACTGCACCTGAAAACTCAGGGTGGATGTTTTGGTAGGTCCTATTTATCACCAGCATGAGCTGTTCTATGTAGCACTCAGATCTCATAATTTACTGCTTTTCAGTAATAAATTTTCCAGTATTTACTTGTCCTTTTCCCATTTTTTGGTAACATTTGGATTTGTTATCCTTTACTTTGATACCACTTTCTGTCAGTACAACTGCCATACTCACAGTGAGATTGTAGTGCTATGGCAACGATGTATTATCTGCAGTCTTGCCAATGAGTAAGATATGGTGCAGAAATTAGTTCACTTATCAAAATCTGATGTGCAGAGCTGAGCAAAGAACCTGGCAGTCCAGAACCTCCTGCTATTTTCACAAGACCTGCTGTTCTGTTTCACATTGGTTATGACACTCATATAAATTCTTTTCTGACTGTTTCCAGTGATGCCTTGTTAAACCTACAGATGTCTCAGCACCTTGGAAAATATTTTTAGATATACAATAATCTTCATGGTGTCTTTGATAGTGAGAAAAAAATGGAAAATGAGTAATTTTTTTTTCTTCTGCTACTATTCCAGAAAGGTACTTTTCAGTAATTTCAGGGTAGGAAAAAGCATATAAATAGAAAAATCTCACCCAGACTGGGAAATGTGAGAAATGTGGCAGATTAACACTGCCAAAGACTAAGAGAGCTCTGCCCTTCTCTGCTCTGTGGTGCAGACTGGGCCATACACAGCCTTCAGGATGTGTCTTGCACCTTCTCTGTCCCACATACAAACTGGTGGAATGGTCTTTAAGGCACAGTGTTTACATCCAGTTTCAAATCCTCCTACAATGTGGGTGTTCAGAATCAGTCAGTTGATAGCCCTTTCATTTATCTTCCAGCTGGTGCAGTGCTGGTTGAGGAGGACTTTATCCCTGTGGACCTGTCCCTCCCCTGGTGTGTTGTCTTAGCCATCCTGACTGTTGTGCCTTACAGGGTAGAGCAGCTTTTGGGCAGCTCAGGATGTTGAGTCCTGCTCCCAGGGTTGATGTTAGAGTGCAATCTTTGGTTGGATGATTAGAAATTGTTTATATGGATTTTACAGTGCAGACATGTTCTTAACAGTCAGGGTTCAGCTAGAAGCTCTTGGAGAGGAATCAGGGACAGGCTTCTCCAGTCTTTGGACATTGTTTGAAATTTTCCAGTGAAATTAGTACTTGTTCTTCATCAAATTATGTTTGCTTGTTGACCCCTCTTATCTAATTAGTCCCTACTTCACTGAACTGCTTCTACTTGTGTGCACTGAATCAGCTATTCCACATTTCCCTTTTACCACTGTAATGGTGGTAGAAGTACATCTGAGTTAAGAGATGCTTTCCTTTCCGTGTTATAACCCCACGCCTTGTGATTCGTGGAGAAATAAATAATTTTGTTACGATTTATTAAAGCCATATGTTTGAGGCTGTGAGGACGGATGTGTGGTAATCTCAGATCAAGTATTAGGAGCAGCTGAGCAGCCAATTAGGCAGTCCTTGAGGGTCTTCTTATTAGATGTGGATAAGTGTCCAAAGCTTGGATGCCCATGTCTTGAGGTTCCCACATCTCTGTGCGCTGCACAAGCAGCTTCAAGAAAGGGCAGGGTTGCAGCCTCCTGCCCCATGTCCTGCTCCTTGTCTCTGGTCCCCAGATATGAGCTCACATGTGCTTGTGGTGCTCCAGGCAGGTTTGGTGTTCCCACACCTTCCAGGCAGGCTGTAAAATGAACCACTGGCCTTATTTCCTGGGTAAGTGACAGACCCATCCTCACAGCGTGGCCCAGCAGCAGGAGCCTCATCCCTGCCCCGTTCAGGGGAGCCTGGTGGGTGCCTGGAGCTGCCCCCAGGCTCACAAACACCACAGCCACCAGCTCTAACAGAGATGCTTTAAGGCTTTCAAACTCTCTGCTCTGCAGTGGGGAAGGTGGTCTGACAGGGGTTTGATCTCATTTGCAGAATATGTAGCTGGGGTGGCAGGGAGGAGTGGGTGGCTTTTGGTGGCTCTGTGAGCCAATGTCAGAGTTCTTGAAATTCCAGGCTCCATTCTCTGTGGCCTACTTCTCTCTAACCACGTTTTATTGAAAATACCAAATCTTCATTTAGGGCAGGATTCAAGAAAATGTCCCATTCAATTACTTAATTATAGGTGAACTATAATTGTAAGACACAAACATGTCTCGCTACAAAGCACCAGGCAAAAAAGCAGAAAGGATTATTTGTTGTTTAATTTAGCAGAGGAAGGCAGCTGATCATGCTAAGTCTATCTGACACCTAGCAAGTTGTTTGATCCTATTTGTTAATCTTTTTAACTTTCTGTTTTATTAGGATAGGGTTTCAAGAGCAAATAGGATAAATGAGATTAAATCTGTCGCCCTGAATTACTCTCCACTGAGTTATGAACAGAATCACTCTGTGTCAGAGTAGTATAATTATGAGGGAAATGCTGCCTGTGTAATTGTGTGCTTTGCTTGGAAAAATTCGAGATCCGTAATTATCCCCAGTGTGCCATGGTGGCTGTGCTGGCTGTGAATCTCCACAGTAAACAAAGCCAAGGAAAGTTTCTCTTTGGAGCAGTCTGTGGTGCAGTATGGCTGGTACCTGCAACAGTAGCAACATTACCCTTGAGGTCTTCTGGCTCAAGTGAGGGATCCAAATTAAATTGGAATAGGACACACATTGTACAATTACCTTCTCTCAGAGAAGAATCTGGTGGTGCTCCGTTAGGGTCCTGGCTGTATTTAATTCATATAGCCCTAGAAAAGTTGTGGCACCCTTGCTGCTATATAATTCCACTGTGAGATGAGTTGAAGACACAACGCTGTAGCCTCTTGAAATTTTGGTTTCACCAGCCAAAGAAAGCTGTAAATCCTATCTGTTGTTTGTCTGGATTCTCAACAACTTCTGTTAGGAAAAAGGAAAGGAAAAGTTCAGCTATATTTGTTCCTATATAATAGGTATAATTGCTGCTGGAAGTAGATCTCCAGAAGAGAGAATATACACAAAGTAAAAGAAACTCACTACAGGTCCTGCTTCAACACTTCTGCAGCTTTCTTCTTGAGGCAGAGGGGCAAAAGCCAGGCTTTTACATGATGGATTAGTGATAAAACAACCTGCTGGGCTCAGATTAGAATTTCTGGTATTTTGCCAAAAATTATATGTGCATTAGTGGAGAGGGGCAGGGAGGCTGCATCATTTTGTTGAATCCTATTGGAAACTTTATTTTCTTTTTCAGACCTTTTTACAGTTATGAGCCAAGGCTTGATCTCCACATCTGTTTTTATTGGCCATTCTAGTTTACAAATGAGGCCCCTTTTGTCCCATCTAATTTTATGTAATCTGTGATGCTGCATAACAATTCTGGGAAGAAGAAATGGAAGGATTGTGAACTGACCTTGTGGCTAGTATGTACAGTGACTCACTCTATCCTTTATTTCAACTTCTGTGAAGTCTTTTCAGATACACTGTATACTCATTAAATGAGCTGTGCAGTTTATCTTATGGCTAAAATTCTTCCTAATATTTTGATATATTTGTTGGGAACATGACAAAATAAATCACAAATGAGAATGTTAAAAAATGCTTACATTAATCATCTGAGACAATCTATCTCATTATAATCCTGTTCAGAGTAACTGGTTATCTCTAAGAAAGGGTTTCCTGTCCCTTGATTTGCCAGCCTACGTGACTTTATTTCCAAGGACATTTCTCCTCCATGCTTGACAAGCAATGGGTAACTTCATAATCTTTCTCTGTGTAGGCAGTTTCTTCATGGGAAGAAATTAAGTCAGTCATGCCCATTACTGAATCTAATTTTACTATAATTTAGAGGGAAGAACTCTTCCCTGAGTAGAATTGATTTTATAACCGCTTACTTCGGGATTTATTTTGCTTTCCTCCAAAGGATGTGGCAGAAACTGTTGTTAGTGACAGGCCTGCAGCTTGCTTGGCAAGGTCACTGCAGCAGCACCTTTCCTGGCAAGTGAGAAACCTGTGCCTTGGTCTGGTTTTTAGTTATCAGCAGCTGCTCTGAGGCAAACTAAGCAAGGCAGCAAGTCAATATGACCTCTCTACTTGTTGAAATTCCACCCTTTGGGAAACATAAGGTTCTTAGGGTAACTACCTTGTGGAGTCAAGCTGTCTTTGGCTGATTTTTTTTCCTTTTCCCTTTGTCAGCCTGGAGGTTTGGCCCTGGCCACAGACGTGTCTTGCTCATGGCTTTACAGTTCATTCACCCTGGGTCCATCTTTTCTTCACTCCTGGCCAGGCTGAGTGAAGCACACACAAGGAAAGGTCATTTTAAAAGCAGTTTTTGCAGTACAGTGGTAAAAACCCAGCTGTGAAGAGGTGGGGAGTGAAAGACAATCTCTTTTTGCCTGCCCACAAAGAAACAGGAGACGAAAACGTGGTGATTTTCTAACACTGGCCACAGGAGCACGTTTGACAGTGTCCCTTCAAGGTCAATAACACCATTCTCAGCTGTTCAAAACAGCCTGTTGGTAGCAAACCCAGTGCAAATTCATGGAAGAAGGCTGCTTGCTTGTTGTTGTTTTCTCCTTCTTTGCACAGGCATCAGCCTGGCAGACAATCAGATCCAACTGTAGATGTAATGCAAGCAAAATACCAGAATACATGGGCCAGTGTATGATTTATGCTCACAACAGCAGGCATTGCTGAATGCCTGCCTGCTCGGCAGCCTTGGGAGAGTCCTTGGCTGTCAAGATGTAGAAATATAAGGAGCAACTCAATGAGGGGTCTTTTTTTTAATTACATACTTTGACCCACATTCTTCCTTATTTATATTTGCAAGTATCATGAGATTGATCAGATTTTTTTCCACAGAGCCCCTGTAACACCAGACCTCCTCCTGCAGAGAGGAGAAATATATTTGGTTTGGTGTTCAGGGGTTGTGAATGGCTGAGTAAATGCATGTTGCTTTTTATTTGCTGAAGCCGCCTGTAAGGCAGGCTCTTTTCTGCCTCATCATGCCCTTCTCTGCTGGTGGGAAGTGTTCTTTGCAGTTTGAACAATTTTCTTCTAATTAACAGGCATTTCCCCATCCTCTTTCCAAAGTCTCCTACTCGTTCTCCTTTACCCTTTATCTTCAGTTCCTCTCAATTACACTCACTGGGTCCCTGGTAAACAAATCTTTCTAGTGCTTCTGAACATTGTTCACAGGGCATATGCCATCCACTTTCTTTTTGATATTGCATTTTCATGTTCTGCTGACACCTGCAATGCCCATGCTTGGTCTGACAAAACTTTACCCCAAGGGGAGGTTTTGTAGTGTTGGTTCTAGTATTGAAAACCAGGGACGCTTAGCAAGAAGCAAATGTGATTCTCTTTGCCCCTGCTTTGGGGATCAATGGTTTGAATCCTATTGTGCTTTACACCAGGGAAAATTGAAAGTAACCCCAGCTGCAACAAGGCTGTAGAGAAGGTAACAGAAATGTAACAATGAGATGAAGCTTTTACACAGAGTAGTAAAACACCAGGTTGCAGTAAGGCAATAGGGTGGCAAAGCCCTGTGAGCCCTTTGAACAATCAATCTGTGCTTTCTGTGCTCTGGAACAAAGCAGCTTTGCAGAGGGTGTTGCAGTGATCACTGAAACTGGCTGCGTGGAAATTTCTGTTACATTGTAAATTCAGCCTTGCTGCATGGCTGCGGGGAAGCAGAGTACTTCTGTGTGAAGGTAGTGAGTGGGAAGAAACTATGTGTTACAGCTGAAAGGGCCCTTACCCATAACTTTTCTTCTCCACAGGTGCCCCTGGTTGACAAAAGCCATCTCCCCAGCCATCCCAGTGTACAATGGACTCGTTTTCTTGTTTGTACTGGCAAACTTCAGCATGGCAACTTTCATGGACCCTGGAGTTTTCCCACGAGGTAACAGAAATGGGGCTGTTGCAGGGGTTGGGGGAGGGCATTGAAAATCCAAGCCAAAGGAGGTGCCAGGTATCCAAACACACAAGTTGCTGAGTAATTTTGTAGACTTTATTTATTTATTTACTGTACTTGACTGTCAGTAGGGTGGGATGACAGTGAAATGCTGGGTACCCTCCAGCTTCCTTCTGAGCACCTGGGTGTCCTTGCACTTGTTCAGACTGGCACTCGAGGGCACAGGGTTGTGTAGAATGGTTCTCCTTGGATAGCTCTCCCCAGTGATGTGATTTTGATTGCTATCCCCTGTGTCATGCTGGCACACTGGATTTAAGTCACTGTCTTCACAATAGGTAGCAGAGCGTGGCAGAGGGGAGAGGCTAAACTTTCTGAAACAGTTTCATCAAAGCAGTCCTTCCAGAATACCTTAAAAGAAATGCAGAAGCATTGAACACTAGAACAGATAATGATTAAGGTTTGCCTTAGAGTGTCTAAAAATGTATACATTTAGAAAGATATTCCTTCTTAAATTAGTACTGATTCACGGGTGATTAAATAGGATAGAGATCACTCAGCTTTTGTACTGGGAACCACAGTGCAGCTATCTCTTTTAACACATCCTAATGAGAGAATTATCACCTCATTTTATCTGTCTTCCAATAATTATCCACATGCAACTTGCAGCAGAGACTGCTCTAGGCAGTCTGTCTAAGCCAATGGATCTGTACTGTCTGCAAGCTGTGCTTCTTCACCTCCCTTCACCAAATTCAGTGTCTGTTTCGAATTGCTACCTGACAAGAACAAGGTACCAGTCCTGCTGGCTTCCCTGAATAGCAAGGCCAGGTTTCTCCAGGTAGCAGGGTCTAATGATGAGCATCTCTCTGCCATTCCTCTCAGCTGAAGCTTCTGAACCCCTGATCAAGTGTTGCAGCACTCCAGTTAAGGAAATTATTGTACCTAAAGGTAAACTAAGGCAGAGGTGAGGTTCAGTCACTTGTGTAAGATCAACTGATACAGTGTATAGGTGCTTGAAGATACAAATGCTAGTGACTTTCAAAAGAACTTAGGCAGGTGGAGTTTTAGGGAGTTTCCTGGACTTGTTAGTTTCTTTATCTCAGTAGAGATAGCAGTGGTTAATTAAACATTAAACATTCTCAGTCTGAAAAATCAGTGTGTTTGTGCAGGGCAATTCCCTCAGAGCAGAGCTGGACATCAGCAGGCCTCAGGAGTGATCAGTGCTGAGTGTATTGTCAGTTCATACCTTCCTTTGGGCTTTTCTAACTTCCTTTTGCAAACAAGTTCTTCATTTTGGATATTGCATTTAAGGAAGAAACACATGGGGAGATCAAATAGAAACTTTCTCATCGCCTTCCCTCCCGTCCCATGTCCCCTTGCACAAGGGAGTCAGGAGCAAAGCAGGAAGAGGAGGAGTTCCTAAAGTTCACCCCTCTGCTGTCTCTCACTTCATTTGTGCCCTTGGCCTTGCATCTCTGTGCTGTGCCTGTGCTTTGTCAGGGACATGCTTGGGAGCAAGGGGAGAGAGAAGACATGGCCTTTGTCCTGGGAGAAGGTGATGGAGTAGGAGTTTAGATGTGTGAAGGAATCAAACTGATAAGGGAAAAGATGGAAAAGACTATAAATACCAGTGCTGGGAGGAAAGAGGAGCAGATGTTATTTCAGATCACAAGTGTGCATATGAAAAAAAGCTTATCACCACCCCACGCCGCCCGCAGAGCTGCCAGCACAAAGTTCAGGAAATTGTAGGAGTGACTTAAAGTGAATACACAGTCACTCTATTTGCTTTCTGCTGTTGAAATAAGGTTTAGTCTTCTTGGTTTTCAAGCTTCTTAGCACGTCTCTGATAGTTAGGAATTTACTTCAAAACCAAAACAGCAAATAAGCAGTGCAAAAGCTCATACTCTAATGAAATCACACAATTCCTGTAAGGAAGCTATCAAAAATTTGTTAGAAAAATATGAGGCTTGGCTGCTCCCTGTCAGTGGATGAGTGTGTGAGAATCTGTATAGTAAGATACATTCTTTTGTCAATGTGTTCTTCTGCTCAGGTCACTGGAATCAAGTACATTTCCAGCTATATGATATAAGCTTACAGGTCTAGCAGAGAGAACATGGCCTATGGGGGAAATGATAGAACTTGGGCTGCAGAAACCCAGCTTGTTGAAGAGGAGCTTAATCAAACTCCCAGATCTGTTACTCATTTTAAAATATTTTTTAAAATTTGTTGGCTCTCTGAATCTTTTTGGTATGAATCAGGATTTTCTCTGTGTGAGTGAATTTCTGGTAATACACCAGAATGAATGAGTAGGAAAGGAAGTATTAAGTAACTGAAATTGAGGCTGCCTTGAAAAGTCTGATTTACAGTCTAGGCTGAGACTGGCAATGTTTTTTTACTGGCTAATTATACCAGCTACAATTGGCTTTCAGTATTGTTGATGTGAATCTGTTTTATACAAACTCTGTGTTTGAATTCTGCAAAAGGAACATGTTTAAATGCATGTAAGTATATATAATGTACAGACTTTTTGTCAGCATAGTTAGATCTTTTTTATAAGAGCTTAAATGGTTTGACTGTTTCAGTGTCTTGTTTTCATCTGCCCACATGTATTACACAGCTTGGGCAGGTTTATAATGGTGTTGGAGAACCTACAGACTGTATTTATAGAAGTGCCTAGGGGATTTAGAGTCTGGCTCTCTCTGAGTCCCACTGACTAGTTATGAAGGAAAATTATAGGGAATGGTGCCAGTACAGCTCTCTGCTTCCACGCACAAACGTTAATCCAGAGAATACTCTTGCAGATAAATACTGTAGCTGAGCCAGATCCCATGCTCATCTAAGTGAAGGGAGAAATTCCCTCTGAAGTCAATGGAAATTGGATCATGATAACACATCTAGAAAAGATTTAATATAGAACTGCATGACAGTAATTGATGCTCCGCTGGGACAACATTATCAAATTCCTCCTAATTTGGAGCCAGTCAACCAATGCCAGCTGCACTGTAATGTTTAACCAGGTGTTAAATAGATGTGAACTTCTTAGATTTTCTGTCAGGAGGAAACAAATAAAGATCACAGGAATCTAGAATAATATCTTTTCTTCCCAGTATATATTTGTCTGTTATAGACTGGGTTTTATTTTGTGCATTTATTTTTAGATGGACTCTTTTCTTTAACAGAGCAGAGGTGATAAACCATCTGTCCTCTGCATCGTCCCCAGGAAGGGGACTGTGCGGTGTCCCTGTGTGCCAGGTACTGACAGGCTTAGCTCTTTTCTCTTTGCCCCCTGCTATCTCCACTAACTCTCAGTTTTGCCTTGAGCAGCAGACGAAGATGAGGACAAAGACGACGACTTCCGCGCGCCGCTGTACAAGAACGTGGAGATCAAAGGGATCCAAGTACGGATGAAGTGGTGTGCCACCTGCCACTTCTACCGCCCGCCCCGCTGCTCCCACTGCAGCGTCTGTGACAACTGCGTGGAGGTAACCCTGCTGTGCCCAGGGCTCTCTGGGCTCTGCCCCGGGGCTGGGCTCGCACCTGCTGCTGGAAACAGGCGCTTGGGTTGCCCCAGAGCTCCCACTGAGCAGCACCATTGGAAGCACAGCCCTCAGTGATGTGTGTTACTAGTGCTACAATGCTTGTTGTCAGCCCTGTCGCCAGCGATAATTAAAATAAAAATTGATAATGCTGGCGGTGTCTTTCTTGAAGTAGCTAAGGGATTGTGAATGTAAGAAATGGGAGAGTTGATGCACTGTTCAGGAGAGCGAGAAATTCAGAGTGAACCATTTTAACTTGTCATGTGTGAGCTTAAGGCTCATCATTTAATTTGGAGCAGACTGGTGCCTACATTAGTGGACAGGCAGAGAAGCCACGATGATGTGTGAGTTCAGGAGAACCAAACTCCGTGTTCAGCAAATGGAGTCAATGGAAGGAGCCCGTGTTTGTTTCAATGGCACAGCTCAGAGCATGAGCTCATTCATGTTTCTAATGTTGATTGCTCTGAATTAGGGGACTTTCTTGATTCTTGATACCCTTAGGGTCTTGGTGAGTCACACAGGATTTTAGAAATATATCTCCTAAACAGTAAGATATGCTTTTGGGCTATAAGCATCTCCCAGACATGTAGGTACAGAGCACTGTATTCACAGCAGTGTATTGCCAGGGGACTTTTTATTGCTGAACTAAAAATTCTACTTCTAAAGGATCATTTCTGCTGCAAGGTCTATTTTTTTTTTTACAATAGAAAGATGAAATCTTTAACATATCTAAAATATATTCAGCTGTGCCATTAAAATGAAAGGAGTTACTAATCAGAAGGGGAAAAAATACCAGAGTCAGCTAGAATGCTGTATACACTACCTTTGTCCTAATCCTCTTTGCCATAAGCAAGGGAATAGTCCCAAAGAAAGCAGCATAGTTACAAGTGAGAGAAAGGCTGCCTGGAATTATCTTGTGTCAGTCATTTTCTCCTTCAGGACAATATATATCTAAGTTATAATTATCTGGAAGCAGTGCTGTTCCTAGTAACCATAGATAAATAGGACAAGGCTGTCCTGTTTTGGAAGGCTTTAGAAGGATGTGGGATTTCAGAAGCCTGAGAGTGAGGAGCTGCCAAGGTCCGTGGGTAGAGGGGAGTAGCCACAGCTATTTGTAAGTTGTGACACACAATTTGTTTAGACTGCTGGGAATTTTTGGATAGAGCTGGATTTTTGGTAGAAAACCTGAATCGTACATTCCTGGTTTTAAAACATAAATGTTTTCACTAATTCTAGATTCTGAAGATTGTTTAGATGATGGTAAATTCTCAGTTGTCCCATGGAGTTTCTTTCTTCCACCTTCTCCAGTGGCTCAGCATAAATACTCATTTTCAGGAAATGAAGTTTTCTCAGAAAAAGATTACTCAAAACTCACTGGTATAAACACCTGAAGTTTCATGCTGATGTAAGTCCTCCATGGGAGTCAGTTCTGCAGCAGAAATGAAAATGGGAGAGAATCCAAAAGGAACGTGCATAAAATAGCAGAAGGCAAGGTGACTCTGGCTAGCCCTCCACAAATTCTATTGATAGTCAGATCAGTTGAATGTTCCCTACTATTCTGGTGCACAAGTAAGGAGCTCTGCTTGTAATCAAATTATTACTGCTGTGGAGGAGTGTAGGCAAAAAGTATTAATGACTTCTGAATCAATAAATCATGGCCTTAAGCATGTTTTATTGATTCTTGTGATGCTTATTTCCTACTCACTTGTCATATTCTAGAAGAGCTTTGAGACAGTAACAGGAGTGACTCTGCTGGCTTTCCATCTAGGATCCACTCAGGGTTGTGGTTCACGTTTTCACTTTCAGTCTAGAATGTACAATAAAAATTATTTTCCGAAATATAAAACTTTTGAACCAATTTGATAAAAATGAATAAACAGCAAAAGCAGACAACACTTGAAGAAATAAAACCAATTAAAACTTAAAACATGCTGTTACCAGAGGGACCCAAAAATGAATCTGTGACAAAAGTAGCCAGATTTTTGTTTTCTGAATTGAAATGTTTGCAGTGAGTACTTACATCATTTCATAATCTATAGGTATTTTGGGCTGCATACAGCCAGATTTGCATAACAGACAGCATTTCAGATGTACCCTGAAAAGATCTTAATATTTAAGTTGCCCCTGTCATTTTCTAATGTGCTTTGAGAAAGCTCTAATCCATTTTTTTGTATTTAGTAAATTTTTGCGTTATGCAAAACTTAGAAATACAAAACCCCCTGTGTCATCATTGAGCAGTGCTTAAAAATAGCATTGCCACAAAGCAAAGAATAAACAGTTCATTTGTTGGTGCAATGAATGTGTAATATCTGCTCTGAAGAACACAGAGGTAAGAAGGGTTTATTTCTTGCACCTGATCTTGTCCTTACATCAAGAATAATCCCATTGGAGACAGTGGATTTACATGCTTACAAAACTGTGGAAAGGCACTTGGAGGGCGTCTGTGGCTTGCCCTCATTATTAAATCTCCTGTTAAAAGAGATCTGACTTTGTGAGGGACTTTGGACTTGTGTCTGAGGCAAATAGTTAGGTTTGGATTCTTAACTTAATGAACCTGTGCAGGACTTTGCCTGTGTCTGATCCAACTGTTGCTTTTCTTTGTAACCTGCTTGGTAAAAAGGTAATTTTGTGATGTCCATTGTTCAAAGTGGACTCATTTCAGTATAAATACCAAAATGTGGGACAGGGAGTTCTGCAGTGCTATTGCATCTTCAAACCATTTTAGGTTATAATAACTTCATTGTAATTGACTCATGCTAAGGATAATAAAAAATTAGGGCTTCTGTTGCTAGTAGATAGCCTGTCCTTTATTTTTAATATATCCTTTTGTCAAACCCTATGAACACTCAAGTACCTCTCCATTCATGGATAGAGAAACAACTTGGTCCTAAAAAGTCTTATAAAAGACAGTCAAGCATTTTGTAAAGCTGCAGAACTAGTCTGATGTAATTTTACATGACAGTGGTTCAGATTCATCTCTAAGGCACTGTATTTTCTTTCACTGTTTGGATATTTTTCCCTCTCTCTCCCTTTCTTTACAAGGATTTTGACCATCACTGCCCATGGGTCAACAATTGCATAGGACGGAGGAACTACCGCTATTTTTTTCTCTTCTTGCTGTCCTTAAGTACGCACATGGTTGGAGTGTTCACCTTTGGGCTCATCTTCATACTAAACCATATGGAAAAGCTGGGAGCAGCTCATACTACCATTACGTATCCTTCCTTTTGGTCTTTCCAGACTCAAGGTGACTGGGGAAAATGTGCAAGAAAGAATCTGAATATTTGTCCTTCAGGAGCTGACGGAGCCTCTCCTGATCCCCCAGTGCTCTCCTCCTGTAAATGCTCAGTGTGGGTTTTCCTCTGCTCCTGTCGTACCTCTGTGAACATGGATTGCTCCAGAAACTGTAGCTGACCCTTTGTCTTTCTCAATCTCTGTCACAACAACCCAGCAGAAGGATGAGCTGCCTCCCTGAATTTTACTTACAACCAAGTTTTAGCTCTCAACTTCTGTTATCTGTGTTTAAAACTCTGTTGCTGTATTTTGGAGTAAAGTGTGCTCTGGAAGTAGCCCCCTGCATGCTGGTATAACACAAATCTGCTGCTCTGAGAGGTGATACTGCTCTTGATAGATCAGTGCAGAACATTCTTTACAAGGTAGAAAGGTAGAGCCAGAATCACTGAGCTCACATTACTTTTTAATCCCATCTCAAGGGTGGGGACCCAGACTGGGAGCAGATGGACTTAACTTTGAGATGAAATTTAGTTAGATCTTGCTAAAGGTGAGGGACACTCTACTCAGCACTCATGAGACCCTACCTGGAGTGCTGCACCAACATCAGAAGGACATGGAGCTACTGGAGCAAGTCCAGAGGAGACCACTGGGATGCTCAGAGAGCTCTGGAGACAGGCTGGGAGAGTTGGTGTTGTTCAGCCTGGAGAAGAGGAACTCTAGGGAGACCTTAGAGTCCTTTCCAATGCCTAAAGTAGCTCCAGGGGAGCTGGAGAGGGACTTAGAACAAGAGTCTGGAGTGAAAGGATATGGGGGAATAGCTTCAAACTGAAAGAGGGCAGGTTTTGATGAGATACTAGCATGAAATTTTTCACTATGAGGCCCTGGCACAGGTTGCCCTGTGGCTGCCCCATCCCTGGAAGTGTCCAGGGCCAGGCTGGACAGGGCTTGGAGCAGCCTGGTCTAGTGAAAGGTGTCCTGTCCACAACAGGGGAGCTGGAACTAGATGATCTTTAAGGTCCCTTCCATCCCAAACCATTCTATGACACTGTGATGCTCCCCTATTTTTTTTTTCTCCTATTCCTCTCCCTGTCTTTCACAGACTCTTTTTCCCTTTACTCAGCTCAGTTTCTTTAACTCTTGGATACAGAATGGCTGTCATGTGTGTGGCTGGATTGTTCTTTATCCCAGTCATTGGTCTCACTGGCTTCCATATTGTTCTAGTGGCCCGAGGGCGCACAACGAATGAACAGGTAAGAGGCAATCCTTTCTCCATGTTTGTGGCTAAGGTGTTGAGGTGGGAAGGCTAGTCAGCAAGTCAGCTTGGTAAAGCAAAAGATGATCCAAATCTTACCAGTAACGCTCTTATTGGAGCTTTTATGAAGCTCTAGGAAGATTGCCTGTATTTTATTTTCAGATTTTTTTGTTAATACACTGCAGGCAAAGGTTACCCTTTTTTAGTCACAGAGCATCACCCCAGGTTTATTTATTATTTACAATCTACTCGTGACCTTGTAATAGGTTTTATGTGGTGAGTACCATCAACCCCAGAAATTCAAACCTTTATGAGTCACACTGGACAATCCATGAGATTGAGTGAAAGAAAGAAAGGAAAAAATTAAATCATTTGCCCTCCCTCTCTCCTGGTATTTTGAACTCCCCCAGCAAGCCCACACTGCCCATAATAGGGTCTGAGTTAGCTCTTTGTCTGCCTCTGTGTCTCTCTCTTGTTCCCATGCATATGAACACACACACACACACAATGCTGTCAGACCCAACTTGTTTTGCTTGTCCAAACCAAGTGCCAACATGACACCTTGTGCCAAAAAGCTTGTAAAACTCCAGTTCCCCTGCAGTTACTCAAAAGTCCATGATCCACAGTCCCTGTGGTTGATGCAGACCTGCATTCCTGTGCACATTAATGGCTTGGTGTGGGTGATAGAGATCAGTGTGATGGGATCAGTAACAGGCTCCTACCACCCCAAGGGACAGTTTGCAGGTGTGGCACTGGTCTCAACCCTCATCCCAAGGCTCATGAACTCTGTGCATTCCAGTGCTTTACCCTTTCACAGCTCCAGCTCCAAAGTGCCCCTCACATCTGGGCTTTTTTCTCATTTTCCCCCACCATACTTCTTTTCCCTTATGGTTTGGGTGTTTTTCAGATGGGTTTTTGCTGCCCTTGCACCCATGGGCGCTGTGGAGCTCCCACTGAGCTGTTTTGGCTGTCCTGGAGACTCATGACTCCATGCTGTGGAGCTGTCTGGCTCCTGGGCAGGCTGTGAGCACTGAAAACATCTGTCTGAGGCCAGGCCTTCATAAACTGAGATGACATTGTCTCCATCCCACAGGAGACAATAAAAACTCTTATCCAGAAGAGTGTGGGAGGTTTACATAAGCAAGGAATCTGAAGTCATCCTGAACTGTTGCCTAACATGGCCTTTGAACAAAGCAAGCTTCCATAGCTGTCATCTTCAAATGCTTTTCTCTGTCCCGCTCAGAATTGTCTGCTCTTCATTTTAAAATTGATTTTGGCCAAGTATTAGGTTTATAGTGCTAACAATAGTAGCATGAAACACAGGGCATTTTGGTCTCATAGCCCAAATCGTGGTTTGCCTTAGGCTTGTCTTTGTGCAGTGATGTAAACTCTCCATGAAAATTCTAGGCTGAAGAAGAAGGAAAAAATTCTACTTTAAAAAATGTAAAATTTAACTTCATTTCTTGGTGGCTGCAGTAGAATTTAGAAAGGTTGAGATTTTTTCTGTCATTGAAAGAACTGTTGGAAAATGTATCCTAGCTTGGTTTGGTTTCCTGAGCTACCAAACCACTTGAGATTTAATTCATCTTCCCGTGCCATTTTGAAAATTAAATATAATCTGGTCTTAATTTCTGCTTAGTCATATGTAGCGGTTATCTGTAACTGGAGGATGGATGTTCCCAGCCCTGAGGTCCTTTCAGAGGGAGCATATCTAAGTAATTAGAGCACCAGACCAGGAGAGATGGATATGAGATCTGCTCCTGGCTTTGCCACTATTTTAAAATACACTCCTTTCCCCTGCAGTCTCAGTGTTGATTCTCTTTTCTCACACTGGTAGTTATCTACTGTCAGCTTTTCAGTTGCAATATGCTCAGCTTATCTTATCCTCTTTTCCCAGTACATTTTATAGGCCAGTGGTACAGACATTTTATGGTTTTTACTGTAAAATTTGGGTATTTATTCATTCTGGAATGAGTAAGTTCTGAGCATTCATAGTAGGCAGACTGTGATTGAAAAGTGCATAGTGGCTGGGTTTAGATGTTTCTGAACTTTCTGAATGCCTCTGAAATTCTTTTATAGAATCAAAATAACTCATAACCCAACATCTGCTCATATTCTGGTATTTTTAGTTTCTGAATAGAGTAAATAAATACCCTTCCTTCTTAGACTGCTTTCTACCAGTGGATTTCAAACTGCTCTAGAAACCAAACTGATATAATTAGTACTGTAATCTGTGAGTAGGAGAAATTTTTATTTTTATACTGTGTTTGAGAAAATGGGCACAGAGATACGAAATGCTTTACCAGCATCTGGCCCAAGTCAGCGTGAACCTAGGATTGAATGCAGATGTGCCAAATGTCCCAGGCCCATGTTTTCATCAAAAGGTTGCTCTTCCAAATCTCAACTTCCAGCCTCTCTGTCTTGGCCTCTTCAAGAGCTTTATGTTATATCAACAAGGCCAGCAAAATATATTACAGAATCATTTAATAGTTGTTATTTTATGTTCAAGTTATTAAAGTATTTCTGGTACTCTGTAAACTTGTTGCTAGATCAGAACTATGAGCTGATTAAAATGCTTTACTTGCAAACAACAACAGCAATGCTTTTAATGGCAACCACTATTCATCTCCCTGGCTTTATTGGTGTTTATCCCCATATGGTGACTTTCGAGTATCTGCCTGTGGAGTAAAAACTCTTTATAATGCTTATGAAGCCTTGCATGAATCCTGCCAGTCTAATGAGGCTTGGCTTTTATTAAACATGCTCATTTACAAGCAAACATTGTAATCACCAGGGAGTTCCTGGCACCCTCCCACATAAGGCAGTGGTTTGTACTGATTGCTGCCCAGGATGGAATCTGAGAGAGAGGAAACATTGCTCTCATCCAGCATTTGGGAACATTGATTTGACATTGCTGTTGGTTTGGAGGGGACTTGCCAAGGCAGAGGAGGGGAAGTGACGGGAATGAAAGAGACCAAACCAGAATGTCTGGCTGGGAGCAGACACAAATCCAATGCAGGAGCAGCATGGAGAGGTGAACACATCACTTCACAACCCAGTCACGTTCAGCAGTGTCCTTTTGGGAAGGATCTTGAGTTGAGTGCCTCCTAGCTAGAATTAGCTGACAGAGATGGTGTGTTAGAGCTGGAGAGAAAAAGTGCAGCATTCAAGGAAAAACAATCTGTTTGGGAAGGACAGAAGGGTCAGACTTGTTCTTGGCTTTCTGAGGCTTGGATGATGACTTTTATATAACCAGAGGTTTGAGCAGTGTCCTGAACATGTTTCCAGGTGACAGGGAAATTCCGTGGGGGAGTGAACCCTTTTACCCGAGGATGCTGTGGAAACGTGGAACATGTGCTCTGCAGCCCCTTGGCTCCCAGGTAAGAGAAATGCTCTCAGCAGGGAATGAGGGAGCAAGAGTAGTTGTTGGAACAGGGGGATCAAATGCACTTGGCTGGGCTTACAAGCTGAGGATCATTGATGGAACAAGATGCAAAGCAAAACAGTCCTGGAAGCAGAGCTCTGTGATAGCTGCTTCCCTGTTGCATGGCTGTAACCTGTAATTCACCACCCTTATCCCAGAAATATATTTTTTTTTTGGAATAAGCTTGTCAAATTAATGTCGAGCTCATACCCTTGTCTTCACCAGTTTGTTTATCCAGTGGATTTCAGAAACAAGGTAAATATCCATGTGTTATCATATTGCCCACACAACTTCTTACACTCTTCAGGCAATGTCTGCTGGAGAAAAGGAAGGAAGCTAAAATCAGCCTTTCTCCTTAAGACTTAAATCTAATTTAAGGCTGCTGTGGTTTTCAATCTCACTGGCACTTTCATTATCATAAAACAGATTATCAATGAGGTCTACATCACGGAACTTGAGATTTTATTTATGGCTTTCTATTTTTGGGGAAATCAATTTATCGTTTCACATTTTGAAATCAGGATCTTAATGCAGTAGATCAGATGGACTATAAATAATTCTAGGTGCTGAGCTGTCCAGCCTGCCAACGTGTTCATAATCAGGACTTACTTGAGCCTTTTTGGGGTGTAGAAAAATTCCAGACCCTGACACTCTTAACTGCCTTTTTTTCACCTTTGTTATACAACAAATATGTCCTAAAGGACTGTTACATGTGTTAAAGACACTGGATTATCTGCTTCTCTAACCTTCCAAAACGTGAAGATCGGGTCAAGGTAGATTAGAAGAGCTGAGTATTAAACGTTGCTCTCTTTGTGCTCTTGTCCATTAGTGCTTCAAAAATTGCTGATTTTTTAATGCATTCTCTCCTTTCGCTCACTATTTTTTTTTTTTAATTGCTGCTTAATTATTACATACCTTGAAATAAATGGAGGTTCTTACCTAGATTCTGACACACTGTTAAATCATTATCTGGAAGTGGGAAGATTTTTAAGCAGTGTTCTTAGGTTACTGTTTATTTTAATGATGACTGTTGCACAATTAATCAGGTATGTGGTTGAGCCCAAGAAAAAACAAGCTGTGAGTGTGAAGCCTCCTTTCCTGAGACCTGATTTGTCTGAGAGACAGATCACAGTGAAGATCAGTGACAACGGCATCCAAGCCAACCTCAACCGGAGCAAGGTGAGGAAATCTCCAAGCTCTGCTTTTGAAGGGCATGGATTCACCATTATCAAGCCTGGGAATGAGTCAGTCATTGACAAATCTCTTTGAGATGATGCAGAAACTAGAGTCTGAGTTCTTGTCATATACTTCAACCTCTGTAATGCAGGTTCAGTAACTGCAGCTCTTGATCCAGTTGCAGGCACCTCTAGAATGGAGACCCTCTGGGCTTCTTTTGGAAGAGTTGGCTGTTCTTTGCAGTAGTTATTTTCTGTCCCATGAGCTGTCACCTCTTGGTGTTCAAATTAATTTTAATGAACCCTTGTTACCACCAGACCAGGTCAGCTGTTCTACTTCAAAGAATGTTCTGAGCTTCCAGGCTGCAGGAAGGCTTGTGGTCCAGGGCAAGGAATACTGACTCAGAAGCTGAATTCTCTTCTCTCCTCTTCTCTTTTCAGTTTCTCCTGGCATGAATAATAGAGAAGGATTTGTTTAGTCCCATAAAAAGTGGTGGATTCATAGGAAGCCAACTTGCAAGTTTTGTGGATAGTTACTTCCTACACTCTTTGGATAGTTACTTGCTGAGAGCCACCTGGAGAGTTGCTGAAAAATACTAGAAAGCACTATTGTCTTCTACCACATATTAATTAGCATGATGATTGTAGTACTTAGCATGCCAAGTAGACCAGGATAGTGCATTTAAAATTCTGCTGGCTGGTTATGACAATGCTAATTTTACATGTGACAGTCCTTGCCCTCAGTGGATGCTAAATCCACATTGTAGGTGTAGGTAATCTTTGTTCTCTGGTACATCCAGCACTCTGCCACATGCTGTTATTTAGCCAAGTTGTATGTAATGATTGATTTTTTTTTAAATTATTTTCAGTCTAAAATCAGCCTGGAAGGTCTGGAGGATAAAAGTATGGATGTGCAACCACCTCTCCCAGCCAAAGGAGATCCAAGCAAGTACTCTGAGCTAAAAGGACAGCTGGGCACCAGTGAAGGTATAGTTGCATGATCAGGGTTTTATTTTTATTAATAAGAAACTATTTTAAACTTCTTTAAAAGGTCTCTCTTATTCTTTCGAAACATGGGGTCTGGGTGAAGGCTTTTTTTCTGTTTATAGGATTTCCATACCAGGGGAATTAACAGCAGGAAAGGAAGAAAAAAGCCAGCTTGAAGAGGTTCATTCAAGCCTATGTTGAATATTTCATGTCAGTTTTGCAGAGTTTATAAACTCTTTTAAACCCCTTCTTAAATCAATTTTTAAATGAAAAATGTTGAAGGACTCTAAGGAATCAGAAATATTAGAATGAAATTCTTAGATGTTGCAAACTGAATTATTTCATTTGTAAGAATGTGAACTTCATGCTTTGACACTACTAAAAAACCCTTTTTTTTTCAGATGGAACTAGTAGCTGAATTTAACCCAAATACTTAGTATTTCAAATTAGGCAAAATTTCTGCTCAGCAAAGCATGTCACCCCACTCAATATATTGTGCCTTGTTTCTTCTTCTCTGTAGATGGCTGATCTGGCAGCAGTGTGCTGTTACTGCCATAGGGACCTCATTGATTTTGGTGGGATGCTACACAAAAGTACTGCAAGTTTTATTCTCTCCAGAACAGATCCATTTGCAGAGGACAATGGATGGCAAGGAATTATAGCTGACAGCTTTCTGTCCACACACATTTTAATAGAAAGTACTTGTTTTTTTTGTTTTTTTCTTTTGCAGAGGGTG
>VZUA01024829.1:3793-18318 GCA_013401035.1 Horornis vulcanius | reverse complement strand
AGTCCCAGACCAAATCCCTTCGCCATATGACAAAAATCTCAAGTGCTTCTTCGTGTCTCCAATATCACATCTCTAAGCTGGTTTTGTACTGGGATTGAGAAATATACTTTAACAGTAAAAAATCATAGCTAGATATACTACTAATATTCAAAATACAAGAAAAGATACAACCAGTTGGAATGATCTTATGATGCTCAAACTCTACTTGTTGCCCACAAGAGTTACTTGAGGCCAAGCCTGCAATTTTATTATTCATATTATACCAGAGCAAAAAAACAGAGTCTGAAACAGTCCTGGTTGTTTAAAAGACTCACAATCTTGTACCCCAAAAGCAAGTAAGAACATGTAGACTCTTGAGGTCCCCCGAGGAAATNTTGGATATATCTTAATCAAAGACAATAAATTCATCATGGGATAGGAGCCTGTTCAACTGAAGCACCTAACACTGTGTGCACTGTTGCCATCTAAAAAACTAAAAATATTCTTTTGTGCCTTTGATCGTTCTGGAGCCTTGATTCCATGCCATGAAGTACAAAAACAGTAAAGAGGTTTACTTCAAACAGTTGCACATGACCCGTGGCAATAACACTTGAATCACTTCAGCACTGGACAGCTCTGCAGCTTCTCACCACTGACACTGCAGAACCAGAGAGAAAAATACGCTGACCTGGACATGAAACTGAGCATCATTTCCCCTCAGCTTCTACTCCTAATCCTGTTAAGTGAATCTGAGAAATACAATGTGGCCGTTGTGCACAGTAGTTGAAGGATGCCAGTCTCACTTTTAATAGGAGAAAAGCAGACTCACATTACCACAGATACTCCTACTAGGAGAATATTTATGAGGAGATTTTAAAATCATTTTTATGCTATGCTAGATATATTCAGTTACTTATTTCTATCTAGAGAATGCTTGTGCCTGCCGGATCCTCAGCCCAGAGTTAAAAAGAACAGGGATAATCACTCAAGTCCCTTGTCAGAAATGGGTACCATCATACTTGCAGCAATGTGCACACTTGCAGCTGTGCTGCATCAGGGATGCAGTCAGGCATTGTGAACTGCATGGCTCTTCCACATCACTTAAAAGCATGATGGAAGGTTCTGACAGTATCTTCTATTAGGGTTAGGGCTACGCTGCTCCCATCAGTCAGAAGGAAAGTGGAAGCACTGTCCTGCCAGAGTCCACAGCTTGTGTTGACAAGCAGGCCCAGACTCCTGTGTCATGAACTACCTGGTTGGAAGAACTACAGCTTGTTACAATATTAAAAATAAATATTCCTTTCATTGGTTTAACCTTTGGCCTCTAAACCCTGCAGTTCACCTTTATGAACTACAATCACAACTCATGAGTATCTAGGGAGGGACAGTAGCTTCTCCCTATTCCAGAAAAGGAAGAGTGAACTGCACTATTTAGCATGAACTCACACCAGATGATAATGAAATGAATTAGCAATAAAAATTTATTTCATGTATAAAAACCTTTTAAAAGAGAAATAAGCCAGGCTCCAAATTACCATTAAAATTAACTTCCATTGATGCTCTGCCAGTGCTGCTGAACAAATGTTCTTTGCAAAAGCCAAGTGGATTGATGATTGAGTGGTATCAATTAACAGGAACTGTTGTGCTAGTTGCTTCATCTGAAGATCAAAGCATTCAGCTTAAGGAGAACAGAAAAATGCAGCACCACTAAGGTTTCCCCCTTCCTCATTTCTCTCCATTTCCAATATCTAGTCTCTGGCATGACTAGCATTCTTTCCCAAGCATAACTCTCCATATTTAAGTAACCATCAACCATAAAGTCAAAAAAATTCCATCTTCTAGGAATTAAAGCTCTAATTAGAACAGTTCACAGACAACAGGCAACTGAAGTGTTGTATTACAAAGCTATCACACAACTAACTACAGCTGAGTGATGTTCAGGTGACTGGACACAGTTGTGCTGGTTTCTGTCCCTGTGGCTCCCTGGCAAGATGATAAATCTCTGTTCGAGGTGGCTGCCTGGTTTTTCATACATTTTCAAGGGACACTACTAAGTCTTTCAGACCTCTTCCTTGTCAAATATCAATTTGATATTGAGGGTGTGATGCTTCCATCTTTCTCACCTTATAAGCCACCCAAATTTGTTGATCCATGCCAGTGAGCTGCAGCTCTGGAGGCTACTAAGCAGTGAGTGACAATAGTGAAGGAGCATCAAGAAGGGGAAAGTTACATATTGAAAGAATTCTGACTGCCCCAGAAATCACACACATTCTGTCAGGTCACTCAAAACACTCCCAATCAGCAGTCTAGACTGAAGCAAATGTCTGGGGAACAGTGCACAGACTATTTTGGCCTTTGTGATTTGTGCTCAGTCATCATCTGAGTGTTTTGCCTTCAACCCAGGCAGGGTAGGACAGGTACACGGGCTCTGTCTCAAGGCTTGGCCTCAGCAGAGTTTCTCTCTACTGACTGCAAGTCCCACTGTGATAACCAAATTCAACTAAGTAGTCTACCTGGATCTCAAAGCAGGCAAATTCCCCACAACACCCTCCAAATGTGGGATGTTAGCAAATACACCTGTTAAAGCCATGGGAAACAGATTCACGAGATTTGTTAATATTAGCATAAGAGTTATGCCCGAAAAGAAAGGATAGCTTAATACCTGAAGTACATCCCTTGCTTCTCTTTGCTCTTTAGGGGCAAAGAAGGATCTACTCCAGCAGCTCAAGCCAAATATGACCTCATTTGGCTCTAGCACACTCTCCCTGCTAAATCCCAAAATACCCTGTAGAAACAAATAAATAACAGCAGGTATGGAAAGGATTTAAGGAACTGATAAAGGCCACATAACCTTCTCAGACTTGAGATGAGGTGGAAAGTCAGGAAAAAAAACCCCTCATGTTGATAGCAAGAGTTGCAACAAAGAAAGATGCCCATGCTGATGGCAAGACCTGCTACAAAAAAGACTCACATCAATAGAGCAAAACTATCAGCTGTGAGAAGGCAGAGATTAAGACTGAAGCCAAACCTTAAAAAAAACCCCAGTGGTGCAGTCTAACATTTTGGAGTCACCCAAGAAAAAGGAGCCTAAATTTTACTTCTTCATATGTATCTTAAGACATTTGTGGCTGGGATTATACATAGTAGTTGCTTGCAGTAGCAGAAGACTACACTGATTCAGCAGCTCTCCCTAGTCCTGCACAGAGGTGTCAGGAGAAGACAGTAAAAATTATCCGTATTTCTTGGACATGAACAGGGAAAAAACACAAGAGTAATTAAATATTTTAATTTTCCTCTCTAAGTTCTGCCACTATGACCTCGCTACATTATTTGAAGTACTCTCTACTCAGATAACATTTTTATTAAGAATAAACCACCTCTAGCCTCCATTCCACTTTAACCACCATTATCCACCCATAAAGCTTGCTCAGCACAGCCATTGAAAGTCCTCTGAACAGCATCAGAGCTATGCTGCCTCATACAACAGAGCAGCAGGGAATACTTTAATTAGTGTTTTCTTCTGAAGGATAAAAAATATTCTGAAATTACTTTGCCTGGTAACAAACTGCATCTTTCACACTATTGGAGAACTGAAACTGATTCCTGCTTTATGTATTTTCCTTAGTTTAATTTTTTTGTTGCTTTGTTTTACAGATTTGCTTCTATCATGATGAGAGCTACACAAAATATTACAAAAGCAACAGAGAAGGGAATTAAGGGAAATTAAATTTTCAGTTATTCTGCTAAAATAAGTTAGTCAAGATGGGTGGTAACCCCAGTGGAAAAAGAAAACCTACAAACTACTTTATTTCTCCAAATTTCCTTTGCCTCCTTCACAGAGTGGCTCGGTTCATTGGCTCTGAACTCAGAGTGAAACACAGGTCACGTCTACCTTTCAAAGCAGCTATGGCTCACACACACACCAATACCAGAAGTCTTTACATAGGCCAGGTTCTGGAGCCATTGTCCTGCCAAGCTGGGCATCCAGTCACCAGCAATTACAGAAACAATTAAATACATGTTTTCCTGCTATGCAGTGAAGTGCATTTCAATAACATTCTTTTGCATTTATTAAAATGTTTTCCACTGGAAGATCTCCAGAATGATAAACATTCATTAGTCACCAGAAAACTACATGAAAACTACATCAAATAGGTGATCACAGTCAGAGTTAGAGGCCATTTTATATTTGGACAGCATCATGATGCTCTGCTGACACACAGCCAACTTGCTGTGAGCAATTCCAACCACAGAATTACCTTTCTTGCAAGAAAACACTTTGGCCAACAGCACTCCTGCATTTGTCAGTCATCCCAAAAGCTTTGGCCGAGAGAAGAAAGGGCAGATCCAGGCATCCATGAACTGATAATCCTCAACTAACTTAGCAGCTGAGCCAGACCACAGATTGTCAGCACAAGTGACCTTCAGGCACCTCTAAGGAAAGCTCATGGGCCAGGGGGAGGAAGGAAGGGCACAGCCAGACCCCACATTTTCCCACAGGCCTTGGAATCACAGATTTACAGCTCAGCTAGTTGAGTCACCCACACCTCAGGAAAATATGACAGAAACCTTTGCCACGGCAGCATGTGGCTCTCACTGCCCACACCTGACACAAAAGGTTCTCAGTGAACAGCCCAGAGCATAAGACTTGACTGGAGTCAACAGAACACCAGAACACACACTCAAGGGGTAGTCTGTATTGAAATAAGGTTTTTGACATGATTTTTGCAAAAAAGGTCAGATTTTTCCTGAAAAATCATACTAGCAGAAAATCCAGGACACTGTGTTAAAAGCAAACCACTTAATACTAATATAGCTTATTTTTGTTCCAGAACAGGAACAAGCTATTCTATTGGAAAAGCTGCAATTGAAATAAGAAAACTCAGACATCAACATTTTTTACAATTAGAGAAATTGCTAACACATCACTAGGCTGTTTGAATTTCATACCCATGTAGAAGAAAAGACTTGAAACACAGTTTACAGAGAATTTGCACTGCTGAGTACTGCTGTGTCTGATGCTCAATCAGAAGAACATAGAAGTTTGGGTACTTTCATTTGTATACATGAGTATTTGTACATATGCATGTTTTAATTAAGCCTTATTAATGTACATAGTCTATTTTCTCACTATAATTATACAGTTATGCAGAAAAGCACTCAAAAGCCTAGATGACTCAGGAGTTTGACAGCAAGATATGAACTGCCAAATTTAGTCAACAGTACAAACCCAGCTACCCAGCTTAAGTCAGTAATCTGGAGCAGACAGTCATTTAAATACAACTCTGACAAGTTTTATCCTTTTTTCTTTGTTAATTGTCTGCTAACAGGCTGCAAATAAAATCTGAAATTTATTCATTATTCAAAATGATTCATAAATGTCTTCCCTGACTAACCCTACAAATATCTTAAGCTATGGCTGTCACAACTAAGTAAACAATTTGCAATTCATGGTGTAACTTACGTAATGAATTTCTTCACCTTATGTAACCAGCTTGAACAGTTTAAAGAGCTGACAAACATAGCATACATTTTTAATTGCACACTCCCAGTTAACAGTTGGGTGGTTAGAGGAATCACCCTCCCAGGAAACATACAGTGCCATATGATTTAGGTTGCAAATATCAAATCTTTTGCTTTGAAACTCACTTTCTTTGCCCACACCAAATGAAGCAGGCAAGCTTTCAAGCTATAAAAGCTTTTCCACACATCCTTATGCTGTTGTAGTAGTAGTATTAAAAAGCTTCCAAATTAGGCAAGCTTTTATAAAATTCAGAAAAGGACTATTTATTCCATCTTCTCCACAGTACTGCAAGATTTGGAAAATGCACATTTACACAGAAGCTACTGCATTCTTCCTAGTGCCATAAACTGTGCCCATAAGCTCTGCATCATGGGTTGGATCACACTAACATGGGCCATGTGCCCCTCTGCCCTTTCCAATGCTGCACTACACTTCAGGAGTTAAAAACTAAATATATGAAACCACATCGCAGAAGATGGCCTAAAGCAGTTCCTCAAACAAATTAAAAGCTTCAGGCAACTTGAGTTTACCATTTGTCTCAGAATCCAATTCCAGAGTTTATCACCACATTCAATTCTGTCTTGTACTGAACTAAAATTTTACATTTCAGTCCATAATTAATCATTTTTTCTACACATTTCTCCAAACTTTGCTGTTACTAAAGCCACAGTTTTATGATCTCCTATATTTCCTTCCATTTTTTGTACTAAGGTACAGGCCAGATTTCTATACTATTAATAGGGCTCTTAGAACTCTTTTAATTGTGTGTTAAGTCAGGAGGAAGGTGACTTTAATGGGGCTACTATTGAACATGAATAAAGCTCTGAAATCTGGCCCTACTGATTTAGCTTTGAAAAAAAAAAATCAACTCCTAAGCCAATCATCCCAGTGTCCCAGTTTTTAGCGTTCTTTGATTTCCCCCAGTATTACTTTGAATGAAAAGTGAAATATTTCTGTGCAGCCAGGCAATAGCTATCAACAGTTCTGGAGTACTCTGATGCTTTGCCCCACTTATAACACACTTTAAAATCATGTCAGTTTAATATCCATTCTCACCCAGGTTACAACTCCTATATTTCACTAAAAGGAACTATTCCTAGACAGGACTCTGTCCTGTCCAACAGCGACAACAACTTTACAAGAGCCCAGGCATGAAACAGCAAGGCCGCCCCATGGGGGCATGGGCATCACATCCATGAAATATTTCTTGACAATGAGTACAGGTCAGTGGTGAATTGGATCCCAGGACAATGGTCTTAAATTAAAAATCCACTTTTCATAAACAAATAATCAGAGTCCTCCATTTTGTTTGGTTGGTTTATTTTTTCTTATTTCTGCCAACTTCCAGTACTATACTTTTACAGAAACATTACTGAAAAACTCAATATGACAATTAGAAAAGAAGAAGCTCATTATAACAACTCTAATGATTTTAAAATGTCATTGAAATTTAAGGGAGGAAAGACAAAAAAAAAATAGCCTATCTTGAACTATCAAAAAACCCTACCTAAAAAGTCTGGTACTACCTTTCCACAACTATGTTCTCATTTTTCAGACAGCTCTCACCCCTGGGACTCTGTCTGTCCTCAAGATTTTCCTTTACCAGTGGTAACATGTTCCTGATGATTTCCCCTGGAGGTATAAACAGCCCTGTGTACTTCTCCTGTCAACACACACACACTCTTGTATTTCCCTCCTTCCTGCCCATGTTCCACTGCTATTTTAGTCTATTTTTCTGTCTAGACAAATTTTACAGCTATTCGTATTACTGGGCTTTCCTAATAAAAATACCCCTGTGCAATCTGCCATCACTGTGCCTGTGCCACTTAAGATAAATGTAAACACACAAAATAAAGCTGAAAAGGCGCATGGGCCTCATATCTTTTGGATATACAAGAGTCACGCAGATATGAAATCCGAAAGCAGTTATTGCAGTTCTTCAGAGGAGGATTTATTAGACTGTTTCCTGAAGAAAACCCCCACAGTATAGATGATGTTCCCACCAACCCCAACTCTAGCAGTATATCCCAGGCAAATGATCTTTTTAGACAAGACTATAGCACTTACAAAGAGTAGCATCAAATTTTGCATTCTGAGCCAACTGCAGAGCAGTAACCTTTCGTATTTTACCAACACTTCCCACAGTATTTTATCTGTTAACATTCAGCTCCGAGAATGTAGCAATTAAACTCATGGAGGGCAGCTGAAAACGTACCCTGAATATCTGGGTATTGATCAATAACCAGAACAAAATTAAAATTAGGCCAATATTTGTCAATCACATATGTTTTATAAATCTAAAAAATTTTTTAGAGCTAAATTGATTTTTTTTGCACATTTGGAATGGATGTTGTCAAACAATGCACAGAATAAAATTCTAATATCAATGAGAATGTTAAAATTTAGACCTTAGACATAAATCCTGCATGAAAGATACAGCCTTTATAGTACTTTTGCCATTTATAATATTCCTCTCAGCAATACCTGGCACAAAGTAGCAGTTATCCCCTAAAATCTCACACAATATGATACACATCACAATAAAAATAATTTAATCTAATCACCTATAATGCATAAAATGTCAATTCAATTAGACTGCCACCATCACAGCTCCCTGGTAATAGTTTGCTCTACAAAAGTGTGACCTAGTACTCTTCCTATTTGTTACTCCAGGGTGGGAAAAAGTGGTGATACTGCACTATGTAAGGGACCATCAGAAGATAAGAAGGCTGTCAGAGACACTGGTTTCAGCCTATTGAAACTCATGGACCTATAAAGCATCTCAAATGGAGGTATGGATCCCTGAATAATGAATTTAAGCCTAATGACTATAGCCTCACTTTTCTCATTATCTTTCACAAACCCATAGAAATAGTTCCTGGACCATTGGTCGAAGACCATTACTTTAGGGCAGAGAAGAATTACATGCTGACACTCACAGTACTGCTGACTGAGTCATAAGGTGAATAATTACACACTCTGCAGCAAAGCACAAACTCCTGGGGCTGGCCAGTCCAAGGCTCTGTGCCAACACACAGGGACCTGTGTGAGCAACAGCTCCAGTAAGTAGTGAGTGCAAGAAAGGAAACTACACACAGGTGTTAAACTGCACACAGCAGCATTCACTGAGTAATGACTTAAACAAGGTTGCAGCTTGAGAGCTTTTAACTACCATCCTCTCTTGCAAGTCACCAACCCCACACATCCAAAAACCCAAACTGAAAACACAACACTAAAGAACAGGAAGAGTCCTATTAACTCAGTTGAACCCATTTTTCCTGATCCCTTTGGCCCCTAAACTTTTTGTGGGAAAGCATTGATAAATTCCCTGTTGCTTAAATGTCTTTTCACTTACTCTTAAGTAAACATAGACCATACATACTTGAAGCACTTTTCCCTTATTGTCATTCACCAACTCCACAGGCCCAGTCACACCCTTCAGACCCACAAGAATTGTGGGTGTCCTGCTGGGGCTGCAACAGCTTCAGGGGGAGCTCTTAGGCCCATGCAGACCCTAAGCTACAGCCTCCCTAGACTGAAAACAAAGAAGCTGAACATCCAGCCTGCATGGGGACAACGTCACAGGCCACCGGTTTTGTTACTGGGATCACACACAGCTGTTCTGCAAGTCAAGCCTGCATCATCCAGCCCAAGCACTGGCACTCCCCAGGTGGATGTCACTACCTTAGGTGGCTCAGGGAAAAAAATCCCATAGCTCCTCCTAAGGGGTGATGATCCCCCAAACCAACATCCAAGTCTCTCCAGGCCAAGGGAAGAGCCAGAAAAGAAAAAGATGCCACATCATCCCACAACTAATGTGGTGTTTGCTATCTGATGCTGCACAAGCCACGAGGACATGGGGGAGGTACCTGCAGCACCAGCAGCAGGTCCCCTGTCACCTCCCAGACCAGGGAAACTCCCTTTCTGAGGGAGATGCCACATCTGTACCACAGAGCTACACCCCAGGGCACACAAGGGGCCTCACCCAGCTGCTGTTTTTGCTCACACAATCTGCCTGCAATAAGAGCTGTACCCAGTCCATGAGATCAGCAAAGCCTACCCTGCTGGTTTGGACCACAGAGGCCACAGCACCTTGGTCCCCAACCCACAGGGACACCCCAGCACAGCTCCAAGCAGCCTCAGGGGGGGCCCAGGTGCACAAAACCAGGCCCTGCCTGCACCCAGCCATGCACATACCTCATTCAAATGGCGGGAAGAGCCTCACAAGGGGCACAGACCCACAAGATGAAGCACAGGGACTGGTAATGGGGTCCATCACCACAGCAATGAGCAAGCCAGGACCACGGCACCCCTCGAAGTGTAAATCACCACCTCACAGCAGAGCTCAGAGAAGAGCCAGCCCCCTCAGGCTGAGCTGAAATAGCCCCCAGGGTGGGTGTGGGGTGCCCAGGTGGAGCAGATTAGGGCCATGAGGGCCCATGATTGCCCCCAGCTGTGACTGCCTCGGCTGAGGAGCAGCTGCTAATACCACCAGAGCCCTGTGCCAGGAGGGGTTGATTTCCCCACAGGGACACGGAGGAGCCATGCCCAAAGTGGAGCTCCCCATCACTGCCTTGGTGGCCGCCCACAGTGCAGGTCACTGGGCTGAGGGATGGCAGCTACTGCAAATGGTGTCCGTCAGGATCCGGCCTGCCATGGCCGGGCTTGGGTGAAGCGTGGTGTTTCCTTTTCCCTCAAGAAAACTTCTAGCTGATAAAAGGCAAACAAATTCCTTCATAAATTTTCCTGGAATTATTTACAATGTTCTTTCAGAAGAAGCGATTAACAGCTAGGGGCCTTATGTATCTCCCCTTCCAGCAGTAAACAGACACTGAAATAAATGAGTTGTCAAGCAAAGAACAAGAGAAAAGTGAACAAAATTTCCACCTCTGCACCAGTGCTTGGATGACACTTGTGCTTCTGTCTCTTATTTGCCTCACTTTTCCAGAAACCCCTGGCATGAATATCCTTCTGCTCGTGGTCTTGGATTTCTTTCTGCACTCCACCCACAGTTCTGAGGCAGTGCCCAGGCAGGTGTTGTGCCCACCAAAAATGACCTCTGGAAATATTTAGCAAGCAAGGATCAAAGGTCTGAGCCAGAGACTCCATCTTTGGATGTAAACAGTCCACTGTGCTGCAGATGAACATAATTAAAGCAGTCTGAAGTTTACTTGGGAAGAAACCAACATTAACAGCAACACGAATCTCATCCCTGAGTGTGTGGGGCCTACTGCTACAGGCTACACTCCGAAGAGAAGCTGAGTCTCTGGCAATGAAGAAATTTGTGAATCAGCGCAATGGAAGAACAAAAAAACAGCTTCTTTTCCTCCTACCTGTGTGGCAAGGGACCTGATAGGTAAGCTCACCAGATTTTCATGGGTTTAGACTGGATATTAAGATAGCATATTTGAAAGATTGGGCTAAATTAACAAGATTCCTGAAACCTGTACGCTCACTGGGAGCATAATATGGAAGTCATAATCATGTAGCAACAGATTAATATGCAGATTCGATGTGTTGGGTTAGAATAGTGCATTTGAATGACTGGTACATGCACAAAGATTGTTTTGGAACTAAGAAAATACATGGTAGAGGAAAGCTGTCTCACACTGGTGAACAGGTAATCTCCAGTTCACCTCTCATAGAGCAGGCTGACTCTGTGCAGCACAGCTTCCCAAGTTTTGCCTCCAGGGCCTGTTACCTACCTCTTGTAGATACTTCACTGACAACACAGTACTATATATTTTGACAGCAGAAGGTTCTTTGTAGTTTTCAGACTATTTTGTCACTTCCTCTTGTGTCATTTCTTATTATATACCCCTTTAATTCACACAAAGTAATTCTTCTCCTCTTAGCATTAACACCCACCAAATATTTGTAGTCTCTTCGTGCATGCCCGCCTTCATCTCTTACCCACATTAGAACACCTAATCTTTCAACCTAAATCAATCTTGAAGCCAACCTGATCATTTCTGTTTTTCTTTGAACTCCTCTCAGTTTTTTGAGACACTGCTATTAAAGTTTTGTGCAAGGCTTGATGTGATAGTTTTAGATGTATGTGCATCAGAAGTGTATAGAATTAATCTATTACCACCTTGAACTGCAACATAATGCTCCCGTATATGCAGTGCAAACACTGCTTTGCAGATTAATATAGAATGTCCTATCCTGAGTTTCTGAGCTGATCTCCAGGCTTTTGATTCTTTTTGAGAGTCATGAGTTCCAGATTATTTTCATATCTTGTTTTTTCCATTAGTAGAGATACAGGTTCTGAAAAATCTCAACACAGGGAGCATCAGAATACAGCATAATAATCAGAAAAGAAGTTTTCAATGTATTTTTCAAAGTCTCCATGACATTTTGCCCTAAAGAAAAAATTGGTTTGGCTGAATTCTTGTTTAGTCTCTGTGTATACAGTGATTACTGCTGGGACAGCAAAGGATCACCAAATCCCACAATCACACAATCCTGACACCACTGGAGAGCATCATCCATCACCATATACAGTCTTATAGCCTTGGATTATGTGTAGCTGCATTCACATGGTGAAGGAAGCTCAGTGACAGGATCACAAGAACACATGTGGTACAAAGTCTTGCTGACAGATGGACAGGAGATTCAGAAGACAGCGAGAAAACAGTACTGGGGAAAGGGACTCAAAGTCACCCAACTTATACATGGGACAAATGAGCATGTATGCAGAGGAGGATCCCCCAGACATCTTTAGGAGGCTCCACTTTGCCTCATTGAAAAGGTGTAAGTCTCCTCTCTTACCTGGACTGATTGCTGCCCACTCACTATGCTGAGGCTCCCTAAAAAACCAGTTACCTGTATATTCCTGCTGCAAGAGGCCATGATTGCTGTGTGCTGGCCACCTCTGGTTTTTCAAAGATAGAGAGCACTATGAGTTACACAACTTGCATGGGAAGACACGGGGTCTATGCAAAAGAGGCAGGAGATGAAGACTAGAAATAACAGGCCAACTTGAAAGGACAAGATTAATAATACCAAAATGGGATTAAGGAAAGGGACAGAAAGAAAAGGAGCAGAGAAGAGCAGGGATCTAAGGTGCAGGAAGAATAGCATATGGCAGCTGAGAAGAAAGGTTGTGACAGCCCCAGACTGTCACAACCCAGGGTGGCAGATAGCATCAGGCCATTAAGAGCACAATTTTGTGTCCCACACAAATATGATCCAAAGGAGGTCCTGGCAGCTTCCAAAGGAAAAACTGCTGCATTTCAAACACACAACAGGACCCCAGACTGAGCCACTAGTAGGTGAGCTGGTATTAGAAGGCAATAGCCCATAGCCATTTCTGATGAGACAAAACCTGGCCACATGTCTGTTTGAGAAGCCAACAAAGATCTCAATTTTGTCCAGGCAGAAACTGAGTAATTCTATTAACATTGTGACAGTAATATTCCTTTCTCTAATAGCACACTCTTTACTAACAGATTTCAAATGCCTTGCAAAGGAGGGACCTCCATTGCCACTAACAGGTGAGTTGGCTGAGGTGCAGGGAGTTAAGTTGCTTCCTAAGCTGGACTAGCACAGACCAGGAAATAGAGACTGGCCACCTCTCCTCTGCTCCAGTGTGCTACTTTCAAAGCACTGCCTCCTATAAGCATGATCTCTTTCTCTTTCTGCTTAAAGGGCATCACTTCTTCAAACTGATTACGCTTCCTCTGGTTTCTTACAGCTACCCTGGTGACAGGAAAAAAGCCAGGGGACATCCAGTCTTTCCTTTAACATTCATCATCAGACATGAGGTAGGTGTGGTTAAGGGGAAGGACCAGAGCCTCCCAAGCAGAGATACCGCATTTACCCTGCACCCAGCCAGCTCCCCGCTCCTTGCCTGACTACTCAGCATGCTAAGTACATGACAAGTGGATTAAAATAACATTTAAAACAAGACCTAACACTCATTTAAAAGAGGGGAGATCTCAAAGCAAGATCAAACTGCATCATCACCTCTACCTAAAGAGATGGGAGATGGCAGCTTGCAGCACAGACCGCTGGTGGTTCCTGTCACAGCAGGTGTCAGGCTGCCACACATGTGCATTAAATACACAAATGCACATGTCAGCAAGCTCAGGAGGGTGCTCAATATCATGTGCCATACTCCATGAGGTACCATGCTCAACAAGGAGATATATGGGGCTGGAACCCCAAATCTGACTTCATGTTCCATTGACCAGCTGATCCCATTGCAGGGCAGAAACCCAGACATTCCTACCTTGTCCCATCAGCCCCACTACCTCCCCTTTTTAATCCCATACAAACATTTTGCTTTGGAAGATGGGCACAAAGGTGAGGGGAAGGAAGGCAAAAGAGATTTCTCCCAGGCCTACTATCACAGGGACTAACCAGTGGATTTATCTGGGAAATATTTGATTAAAATGAAATGCATTTCTGGTGGAGAAAAGCATTGCATAAAACCAACTCCATATTAGGACATCTGCTCTTCGGATCATCCTGTTCTGGCTTGCTTTACAGATAGCACACATTAACCAGCTAATGATGAAGAGTCAGCCTAGCTATGGATGAATGGCTTGGATTAATCTCTTTTGTCTTGTGTATGATAAACACCAACTTGTCAGCTAAATCCTGTCTATAGAAACTTTATTAAGGATGATTATGCGTGAGTCAGAAAGGACACAGCTTGACTTTCAGATTCCAATTTGAGTTTAAAGGCTGGCTGGTTAGAAACATCACCTTGAAAACCAAGTAAATTTGATCTGAATGCCACTGAAGAGAAGAAATACGGAGTCTGGTGATGTCATTTTTCTCCAAAGTCACTTTTCTGTCTGGAGCAGAATTTTACCTTTCTTTGAACAAAGACCTTTATTTTGACTTTTTTTTTGTCTTTGTGCTTTATAAACAATGTAAGAAGAAAAAGAAAGGAAAAGACAGAAAATGGAAAACATAATTGTCAGTTTGGGGCAATGACATTCTTAGCTGTGACACTATGTATAGCTGCAGAGGAGAGAAACCAATAAAAGTTATTTATAGGGATTTTAAG